>JAMKQA010009636.1:0-39417 GCA_024699735.1 Posidonia australis | reverse complement strand
GTAGTGCATCTTTACTGACCTTGTTACTTTGGAGCGATCTTATCTATAGTCCAGACCCAACTCTACTGATCCTTGTTTGTTTGGAAGAAGAGAATGCACTTAGTCTTGACTGCAATATTAGTAAAACAAACTATCTGTCATGATTTTTTTCTAGGAACGATCCGATATTCTTAATTCGAAGGTCCCATTCTACAGCTTAAATTAACCAAAATATCCCTATTGTACCAATGGATTCAGAAGCAATGCATACTTGTTCTCTGTTCAGTCGACAGGCGGGAGGAGGCTCGCTCCGTCGACAGGTGGGAGGAGGAGGAGGAGGAGGTGCTATGGAGGAGCACCGTCGACAGGAGGGAGGAGGATGCGGCGTAGGAGGAGCACCGTCGACAGGCGGGAGGAGGATGCGGCGCAGGAGGAGCACCGTCGACAGGCGGGAGGAGGATGCGGCACAGGAGGAGGCGGAAAAGACGCAAACGGAGGAGATTTTAGGTTAAGAAAGAAAGGGGCAGAACGACCTGCGTCGAGGTATTTTATACCTGAATTAGCGAGGACATTAACGAGGATATTTCCTCGCTATGTAGTCGCTAAATTCAAGCGAGGACATTGCGAGAAAAAATTCCTCGCAAAAAAGTCGCTATGGTATTGCGAGGACATTTCCTCGCAAGATCCCCGCTATATGTCCTCGTTGGATTATTACGAGGACATGTCCTCGCTATGTCCTCGCCGGTTGTCCTCGCAAAATCTAATTTTTCTTGTAGTGTGGCTCTCTAGAAATGCGACACTGTGTCTTGGACTCCGTTTCAAACCCCACTGGACCATACCCCTGCTTTTTTATTTTATTCATTCTTTATTCTTTCTCCCTCATAGGCATGTGGGTTCACCCTATCCCTGGCTTGGAGGTAATAGGTACCTGGTCTGTGGTGGGGAGCTGCTGCTGTTTAAAGGGTTGGCTAGGCCCTTTTGGAACATGTCTTCCAAGTATTCACTCCGACTCCTCTCCAAGATAAATTGGAGGAAAAGTGCTACCCATCATGCCTCTGTCTTTAGGGCTAACTTCTATCTGTGACTTCTGTCTTCTTATTCTTTTATGTCCTTTCACAGATATATATTTTTGTTTTATTTCTCACGCATTCATTCTCACCCCTAACATTTTATCTCCCTCTGGGAGGTGTAGGGTCCTTGAGTGGCTTGGATACTTCGCCTAATTCACAATGAAAGGTGACTCCCTCTCTCCCTAGGTTCCTGAATAGTATCTACCTAAGGAGGTGCTACACATTCCCAACATTGGCAGGTTTATTCTGCTTATCATCACCAGGCTAAGATCCATGCATGCGATGAAAACAAACATTAGCCTATATATGCATATACTGAATGGGGGGTTTGTATGTGCTGTGATGTAGAACTACATGGATGTAGAAAGAACATGAATTCATGTATGCATGAAGGAAAGTGTTAGTGTCGTAGAGTAAGGACACACTGTTTATGATCACCGATAGTACTTTTTCAAGTAGCACGAATTAACTGGCTCTGACTGTTTGATGCAGTCCATATCCTCAAGGATGACAGCCCCTCCGGAATAGACTTGCTTGACCACAAATGGTCCACGCCAATTGGACCTGAACTTGCCACGACTATCAGGGAGATGTATTGCTCTCAAGACCAGGTCCCCTGGCAAAAAGCTTCTTGGTCGGACCTTCTTCTGATAAGCTTTGGCCATGCGCTTCTGATAGCATTGTGCATGATGCATAGCTTGCAATCGATGCTCATCTATCAAATTTAGTTGAACAAGGCGGTCCTCAATCCACTCCGCCTCTTCCATCTCTGCTTCTTTTAGGACTCTGAGCGACGATATCTCCACCTCTACTGGTAGGACTGCTTCCATGTTATATACTAGAGAATATGGAGTTGCTCCTGTTGAGGTCCGGACTGATGTTCTATAAGCCCACAGAGCGTATGGGAGCTTGTCATGCCAGTCCTTATGTGTCTCTGCCATCTTTTTAAGAATCTTAGTTAGATTCTTATTGGCGGATTCCACTGCACCGTTCATCTTAGGACGGTACGGGGAGGACTTGTGATGTCTGATATGGACCTCCTCTAGGAAATCCTCAACCTTTTCGGCTATGAAATTTGTCCCATTATTAGAAATGATGGAATGCGGGACCCCGTACAGGGTGATGATGTTGTTCCTGATGAATTTTTCAGTCACGAAGGCGGTCACTGTATTGTAGGAAGCTACCTACACCCACTTTGTAAAATAATCAATTGCTACTAAGATGTACTGATGTCCATTGGAAGCTGCTGAGTGGATAGCTCCGATGACGTCTATTCCCCATGTTGACAAAGGCTAAGGTGACGACATGTTGTGAAGCTATTGTGGTGGTGCATGAATAAAGTTGCCATGGACTTGACAGTTATGATATCTTCACACAAACTGGTAGCAGTCTGTCTCCATGGTTGACCAAAAATAACCTTGTAACATTATTTTCTTGGCCAATAATACTCCATTCATGTGAGGCCCGTATGTCCCAGCATGCACTTCCAACATTACTGTATCGGCCTCCTTTCAATCAAGACAGCGTAGAAGCAACTAATTATAAGACCTCCTGTACAAGTGACTTGCTCCCAACACATATTTTGAGGCCAACCAGACCATGGTTTTTCAATCTGCCGCTAATGCATCTAGATGGTGCCTTCCGATTTCCAGGTAAGCTTTGATGTCATGATACCATGGGAGCTCTGCTATGGAATCTACTTCTTCTATGCTCATGCAGTGTGCCGGTTGGTCTGTGCAGGTTACTGACACTTTCACTGTCCCATCCTCTGGTATGGACAACTAGGATGCAAGAGTGGCTAGTGCATCTGCATAAGCATTCTTGGCACTATTCATAAAGGAAAAGCATATCTCCTCAAACTTGGCCATCGGCTTTAAGAGATGATTGTGGTATGGAACCAATTTTAGGTCTTTGGTTCTCCAGTTGCCATTAACTTGAGAAATAACCAACATGGCATCACCATGCACATGTAATGTCTGTGCACCATGTTCTAATGCTGCCCGCAAGCCAAGAATACATGCCTCGTACTTAGCCACATTATTGGTGCACACAAAGGTTAACTTTTGAGCAAGCGGGATCATCTAGCCTTGTGGAGTCTCTAATACTACACCAATACCCATGCCTCTCCTGTTAACTGCGCCATCAAAGTAGAGCTGCCATTGATCTTTATCTCGAGGGACTACTAGCTCTTTTCCTCCATGGCGAACAATATATCCTCATCGGGGAACTAAGTCTGTAGGAGTTGGTACTCTAGCAAGGGTAAGCCTGCTAAGTGATCGGCCACAGCCTATCCTTTCATTGACTTCTTAGTGACAAAAGTGATGTCAAACTGAGATAAAAGCACTTGCCACTTGACACATCTACCCACTAATGCTGGCTTCTGAAACAGGTATTTCATAGGATCATGTCGGCACAATAATAGAACTGGATATGCCATGATATAGTGCCTTAAGCGTTGTGTGGCCTAGACGAGGGACAAGCAAACATTCTCGATTGCGGTGTACTTAACTTTGCAATCATTGATCTTTTTGCTCAGATAATAAATGGCCCTCTCCTTGCGACCTGTTTCATCATGCTGACCCAAGACTGTGCTCATTGAATGCTGTGTTACTGACAAGTAGAGCAATAGAGGATGCCCTAGTGTTGGAGGAACTAAGACTGGTGGTCTTGCCAAGAGTTTCTTGTTTTTGTCAAATGCTTCTTGGCACTCCTCACTCCAGCAGATTTGCACATTCTTCCTCAGGAGCTTGAAGATTGGCTCGCAAATTGGTTTTAACTGGGCAATGAATTGGATGATATACTGCAACCGCCCTAGCAACCCTCAGACTTCTTTCTCTATTGAAGGAGGAGGCATCTCAATGATGGCTTTAGCCTTGCTCAGATCTACCTCGATTCCTCTTTGGCTAATGATGTATCCCAACAGCTTGCCTGATGACACACCAAATACACACTTGTTGGGGTTCAACCGTAGCTTATACTTTCGCAAGCGGTTAAAGAGCTTCCTCAAACAAGTAATGTGTTCTTCGGGCTCCTTCGACTTAGCAATCATATCATCCACGTCAACCTCGATGTCTTGATGCATGAGATCGTGGAATAAAGTTGTCATAGCCCTCTAATATGTGGCCCCGGCATTCTTGAGCCCAAATGGCATAACTCTGTAGCAGAACACTCCCCATGGGGTAATAAAGGACGTTTTCTCCATATCCTCTTATGCCATTCAGATTTGATTGTATCTTGAAAATCCATCCATGAATGACAAAATTTTGTGTCCTACAGTATTGTCTACCAACACATCAATGTGTGGGAGTGGGAAATCATCCTTCAGGCTAGCTTTGTTTAGGTCTCTATAATTAATACACATTCGGACCCGACCATCTTTCTTGGGTATTGGAAGCACATTCGCTAACCATTCAGGGTAAAGGATGACCTTCAGAAAGTTAACTTTGTGTTGTTTCATTATCTCGCCTTTCAATTTCAAGATCCACTGTGGTCGCCATCTACGCAATTTCTGTTTGACTGGCTTGACATCAGATTTAAGCGGTAATGTGTGTACCACTACCTAGAGGTCTAGCCCAACCATGTCATCGTAACTCCATGCGAAGATATCTGTGTATTCTTGAAGGAGCTCAACAAGTTCTGCTCTGGCCTGTGCTGTGAGTCTGGCACTTATCCGCACTTCCTTGACATCTTCATTAGTGCCAATATTCACAGTCTCAGTTTCTTCTTCTACATGCAGGTTCGGGCCTTCGAGATCATCATCGTAAGGCTGGAATTCTGGTGCATCGTGACTTTCCTCTTCTACTTCTGCATCATCTTCTTCTCCGTATGCAATAAGCTCAGGAATGACTTCTTGCTGGCATGACGGATCTGTGTCTTCAAAGGTGCACATTTCTCAGCATTCTACTGTTGATGGTGCTTTAGAATGGTCACTGTAACCCTTGTTTTCTTGTATGCACCTCTAATGATTTCTGGTTCTGCTATTTCCGATCTTGTGTCCGACTGTTCCACTTTTGGTAGGCAAAAGCTTTCAGTTTCATGATGTCTTTGTACAGCCTGTACAGGGCAGCTGTCTTTTGTCTGACTGATGTGAGTGCTGCCACCCGAGTTCTCTCCTAAGCCTAACTCAGGATCTTTTTTTTTTGGACCCCATTGCTCAAGTGGGGCTAGGACTGATAATACCACCTAGACCCGCCTCCCGGCTGATAGGAGATAAACTCCTCTGGTTTAGTGTTTAAGGATCTATTCTTCTCCAAGGCCATGATAGCAGACTGACCCTGTGCAACTGTCTGCTCCATAGCGTATTTTGTCATTATTGCCTTTCCTTTCTTGCGCCTAAACTCACTTTGCGCATCCTCGGCCAGTATCGCCAATTGCTCTTGAAATAGAACTTCCAAATTGCTGAGCATGCTATCAACCTGTGCTACCACTACATCTCCCTCCTCATCATCAAAAGTGAAATCCACATAATAGGCATTGGTAGTTCTTAACACCTCAGGCGCTGATTCTGACTGCCTTGGCTGTAACCCCTTCAAAACTGACTGCTACTCTGATGCTATTACTACTACATCTACCCTCGCTGAATCCCAGACTACAACTGCATTTGTAGAAAGACCCTCAACTGACTCCGGAGGTGGCAATGACTGGAAGACTCGAGAATCAGAAAGGGATTGCCAAAAGCGGCCAAATGACTGGCACACTCGAGAATCAGAATAAAATTGACAGGTTCAAAATGGTCAACAAGGTAGAGAACATTAGAAGGTTTGGAATCAAAATGGACAGTATGGAGTGACACTGAAGAGATTGCCTCAACATTCTCCTTTTCAAGGTTTTCGACCATCACAACGACAACGTCGTTGTTCCAGTAGAACTTAATCATACGATGAAGGGTTGAGGAGATGACCTGATGCTTGTGGAGCCAAGGGCGCCCATGTAAAAGATTGAAAGACGATTTGAGGTCGACAACATAGAATTCGACCTCAAAATGAGCAGGACCAATGATTAAGGGAATGATCAAGATCCCTAAGGCATCATGGTGTGTGTTGTCGAATGCCGTCATTCCTTTCAGCACCATTATCTACCAAAGTGAGTGGAATGCAGAAAATTTTGGTATTGCACCGTGATGAATAGGGGCTGGTTATGATTAGTCCCTACCGGAGGACGTTCTAAACTAGAGAAAGAAATGACCTCTAGCGTGGCTATCATCCCTACCATGTTCTCCAAGGCCGATGGTTGTATGGTTGAGGAAACATGGGTGGCCTGAAAAACCCAGAGAAATGCCTCTCGGTGTTCGGTTGAAGTATGGATTAAGTCCTAGATGGAGATGTTTGCTTTGACCTTTTTAAACTGGGCTGTGATGTCGACTACAGGTGGTTCAACTTTGATAGTTGGGTTAGCTGTTGTGATTGTCTTTTCAGGGATTGGACTGGGAATATGGGCTTTTGCTTGAGTGGATGAAGTCA
Source organism: Posidonia australis (assembly GCA_024699735.1). NCBI lineage: Eukaryota > Viridiplantae > Streptophyta > Magnoliopsida > Alismatales > Posidoniaceae > Posidonia > Posidonia australis. The sequence goes on along the minus strand of JAMKQA010009636.1, from coordinate 32,909 downwards.
CAGGCTGACTGCTTTTGTTTGGTGGAACCAGGGCCTTGTATACCCTTCCCGACCGCGTTACCTCAGCACACATTTCTGTAGTATAACTATAAGGCATGTGGTGAGTATCTTGTGTCAAGTTAATGACCATAGGAGAATGAGCCCTCTATTCAACTGGGACTGGTAGAGTAGGTATTGGCGCTTGGTGGGTTAGGTCATGCCTTGGTTTGGCTAATAGGCTAATTGTTGGTGGGGTGGATTGCATGGTAGGTCTGGTAGCCATGCACCTCGGTCGGGCAGCTAACTGGATCATATTAACGGTAGAATTGGAAGTTTCAATGAAGGATTGACTCAGTTGATAAGAGAGCGGTTCAAAAACATCATGTATGAGGAGAGGAGGATCAAAAGGTTCAACCTCATCCGAAGAAAGGAAATAAACTCCCGAGGTTCTCGGTGCATGCTCAGGCATAGGCCGGTTGACTATGTTGTTAGATGTGGATGCAGATGAATGAGGTGTTTATGCAACGGGTCTGGACTCTACCTCCTGTGTGTTAATGGCAATGACCTTCTGGTCAATTAAGTCCTGAATTGCTCCTTGGAGTGTAAAGCAGTTATCCTTAGAGTGCCCCGTGGCTCTATGGTAACTGCAATATAAATCCGCTTTAAACCACCGCAGAAGTGGGTTCGATGGTGGGCAGATTTCTGGAAGCTTCAGTAGTGACGCTACCTTAGGAAATATGACATTCAATGGCTCGACCCGAGGAGTGTAATCTCTCTCGGGTCGTGGGAGCCGCCTTGATCCCTAATAGCGCCCTTGCCTTGCCGGTGCGGATGGTAGACTGGCTCGACGGTGGTAGTGATTTGTGATGTGCGTAGCGCTCTAGGTGTAGGGGAGTAAACAACCTGATTCTGAGGTGGCGAACTCACCACATTGGCTGGCATAACAGGAGCTCCTACGTATGCCACAGCATTCCTAACAAAATCCATCTTCCGACCTTAGCCAGTGTTGGATCCGTTGTTGCCACTGTTGTTGTTACTGGTTTTGCCTGAAGCCATGGTTTGCTTTGCGAATGCAGGGAAACTTCCGCTATTTAGTGAGCTCTCAACACGGGTGCTAGCTTTGATTAGGGATGCAAAGGTGGAAATAAGCTGGATGCTTAGCAGAGCCCTAGTGGCTGGTTGCGCTCCTCGAATTATTATTTCGATAGACTCTTCGTCAGAAGGTTTATCCCGCACTTATGAAGCGAGGGCTCACCAGTGTCCGACATACTCCCCGAACAGCTTGTGGGGCTTCTACTTGGTGGCGACTAGGTCCTCACGCTTTGGGACCATGTCGAGGTTAAAAGAGTATTGCTCTAGAAAAGCTTGCCTCAAATCATTCCAGGTCTTTATGGTGGACATATCCAGCAATGCGAACCATTTTAGAGCTTGACCTATAAGACTTTTCTGGATGAGACGAATGAGAAGTCTCTCGTCAGCCTGTAGCTGAGCGAGATCGCCACAGTACGCCCTAAGGTGTGAAATTGGTCAGCCGTTCCCATTATTTTTCTCGAATTCCGGGATATGGAAGTTCGGAGGGAGTATCACCTCTGGGAAATAGCAGAGGACCCGGAAGGAGAAAGACTGGTTGTCCCTGCCCTACACTTGTCGTAAAGCTTTCTCTTGGTCATTCATCTTGGCGAAATGTGCATTGAGAGTTGTTGCTGACATTAAGTGTGCAGCTAGGGCGGGTCTCGCATACGCTGTGTCTATAGCACCCATGTGCTTTTCCAGATCTGTCATCTCGCCACCTAGTGCCGTGGGGTGATGACCAGCATACCTGTGCATGTGCACTATTTTTGTGGTGGTGTGCATGCTGAAGCTTGTACCTGATGCAAGGGTATAGGAATGTTATGCTGTGTGGGGCGTATTGTTCTGTGTGGGAGCAATAGCTGCTGAACCGGTATGGTCAGATTCATAGGCCGGTGTACTCCCGCCAACCCAAAAGGTGGACAACTAGTAGAGGGAGTAATATGCTGTGCATGCTATGATAGTGATGCAATTGGCAGAGTAGCAACGCCCGTCGTCGAGATAGTGAGAAGCCATGGCAACGGCTGCAGTGGTGGTGTGACTGGTGCAACGTGAAGTGCTTGAGCAGGCGGAGCGGGGTCCTCAAGAATGGGACAAACAAGCACAGTCAGAGTGGGATCCAAAGAGAAGGCCATGTTTTGCAACTTTTACGCAAGGGCCAAAAGTTGCTGAGATTGCACGGTGATGGAACCATCGGTAGCTGTATCGATGGCTGGAAGAGCAAGCAGTAGGGATGTCATAGGGGGCTGGAAGTTCAAGGATGTTGTAGGTTGAATTCCTACTGTTGAAGCAATCGCAACCAACTAAGTGTCAAGTGGAAGGGGGTCAACTGAAGGACCGGGCATCATCAGATCCGATGCCCTAATGGTAGTCATGGTAACCGCCTCAGCCGCGGGCTCCAGACTATTGAGGGTTTGCCAATGTCCTGAAACCAGCGGACAAGGAACTCCAGGTGCCTAAAAATGGCCATCATAGAGTCTAGATGGCATGACTAATGTCAAAGTAAAAGAAGAAGGAGGGGTGGAAACAGGAATCCCCTCCAAAGTAGTTGGTGCAATGGTCTCAGAAGCTCGCTGGGCCATAATGGACCACGAACAGGTAAGGATGGGGCTACGATTCCAAACGAGAGGATGACGCCTACATGGAGCTATCGTCGAAAGTGACGAATAGCTCAAGAGAAGACAGTCGAGAAAAGTGCCTCAAGACTGAGCTCACAGAAAAGAACTCCCAGGCTCAAATCTAGAAACTCGCACACAAGACTCTATACTTAGCAAAGGAAAAGAACCTTGTGTTAGTGAAGAAGTGAAGACAAGACAACAAAAGAAGTAAGTTAGCTATGCAATCATTTGTTAGGGTGGCATGAATAGCACACTTGCACATGGATGCTACTAACATGCTCTCTCTAACTATGCATATCCCTCATGGTGTTGACCATGTGGGACGCACTCATGGGTTTGAGTTTTGACTCTGGTTAGAAAGTAAGGTTCTCATTCTAAATCTTGGACAGAGTGCAGGTAGTGAACGGGTGGTGCATTGGTGGCCTCGTCTCCTGCAATAGCATGGAGTTGTACCCTCTACTAGCGCCGACACGACCCTTGACAAGTGGGGACAAACTAGCAACACGCCCTACGCCAAAGCTATAGAACAGGCTACTAGAATTGTCCTTCGTGGATTGTGGGTGGACTCAGAGGAGAAGATGCATGCTTTCTAAAATGATCATTCATGCAATATGCTTTTGTATCTTTTAATTGCGTTTTATTAAACCATGAGGAATTATGAGCATTTGTCTCTAGTTATGCCTTATTATTTGTTCATCTGAGTTTGTGTGTTTTATTTTAACCAGATAGGGAGGCAAACATGTCTCTACTCTCCTAATTATGACAAATACAAATAAAGGGAAGAAAATACACAATCATGGCATCTAAAAAGTCAATCAGTAGGCAACATGGCATGTGCTGGTGTAGTGCTCACAAGTAGGTGAATAAAAGCAAGTATCGACAAAAAAAAAGCATGAATTAAGTCATGTGCATGTGCGGTGGCATAGAATAGTGTAAAAAGGCACAAGAAAATCTTGTTCAGTTAAATATGTACAAGCAAACAAGCACAATGTACATAGACCAAAGATAAGTAAGGAAACCAAAATGAAAGCTAGAATCTGGTTATCCCCAGCGGAGTCACCAGTTCCTATGACCATGCCAGTGGAACCCTGCACGGCTCTACTTTACCTGGTGTGTGGAAGCACACGAGGAGTCCCGATAAGGTCACGGAGAAGATGGTGAATCCAGAGAAGACTAGACTCGAAAACACCAAGGAAGGATGGGAAAGGATAAGGAAAGGAGTTGCCACCTAGTCTTTTAATGGAAAGACGAGAAAAACCAAACACGAAAGAAAACCAAGAAGAAAACAAGATGAAGAAAACATGTATGCTCTGTACCTAATGGATGAAATGCACAAATCAATGCAGGCCAGAGAAAGGGTAAGGATTCTTGTTACGCATGGGGAAGGAGTTAGGCACCCCCATGCGCCCGAGGAACTCAGTCTTTCTAGGTTTCCTACTTGCCAAATGGTCTAGTGGGTGCGTGCTTGCCTACTATGAATGCATGTGCTAAAGATGACTGATAAACATGCCAAATCAAAGAGAAGAAATGAAATAAAGGGAAAAAGTTAATCCGAGTGACAAATGTAGGCATTGAGAATGCTGCTTTACTATACGCCCATGGGCGATGAAGAAAATCATGAAAATCTAGAAACTCTCAGAAAACATCTCGCAAATCAGCGAAAATTTGAATAAATCCAAGGAAATCAAATTGGGGAAAATAATCCTCATTCGGGGCAATGTTGGCATTGTTAAGCATTTTAATGTCCGCCCTCGAGAATTGGAAAGCCAAATCAAGTCAAAAAACACGAAAATCGGGTGAAATCTAGGAAACGATGAGAAAACCAAGCTTGAAATGAGCTAGAAATGCATGCACAATGTAAGGAAGAAAATGCGAGAAAATTTGAATGAAAAGATGCGACAAAATATGCAAAATGCATGTAAGAGTGTAAAAATGAAAATTCCAGGGGCCTTTGCGCAAAAAACCCAAATTCTGAATGAAAACTGAAATTCTAAAGCTAAATCATCAAAAATACATAGAAAAGCACATTTCATGTAATTTTGAAGAAATCTAGGGTCGAATGTCCAAATCTATGCATTTTTTGTCAATTTGAATGTTCGTAGGAGTTAAAATGCAATTCTGCCATTAAAACATGCATTTAATGCAATTATGTAAAGATTCAGGGTAAAATATGCAAGAAAAACAATCCATGTTTGAAAACAGAAAGTTTCAGGAGCAATTCAGTAATTTTACCTTAGAAAACATGCATTCATTGTAAAATCTATACAGTTCAGGGGCTAAAATGCAATTTAACCAGAGAAACATGCATTCAGAAGAGTTTCAGAAAAGATCTGGGTTCTTTATGCAAAAAAGTTGGATTAAAATGCATGAAAAGAAACTCTAGGGGTTTTTATCAAACTTTTAAGCCTGGAAAATATTATTTGGAAAACTAAAGGGGCACATTGCAATATTTTCAATTAAAACTTTATTCAAACGATTTAAGAAAAATGCAACGACCTAATTCTAAGAAAAAAGTACCTACTTGCAATGAAAAATGACCTATTTGTAAAAAAAGGATCTATTTGAAAGATAACAAAAGTTACAGAAGCTTTATTAAAAGAAAATTATTTTTTATTTTTTAAAGGAAAAAAGAAACGGCAGCCGCCGGTGATGGAGCCCCGCCGTCGACTATAGCCGGAGAAGCTTCCAAAGGCCATCCCATGGCCTGATCCAAGATCAAACCCCATGGGAAGCAAGAAGAGAAGGAGGAGAAAAGATCCAACGGTTTGAATCAGGGATTCAATGGCGAGAGTGGGTCTCCCACCTCCCTCGCCGTCGGAAACTCCGGCGATGGTGCTGGAAAAGAAGGGGGCTATTGAAGGTCACGGCGCAGCGTCTTTAGGCTCCTGGTGGCACGGGAGAGTGGCGAGGTTCATTTGCCTTCCATCAGAGGTCAAACTGGATGGAGATCGCGCAAGGTGGGTTCCGCCTGCCGTCGTTGTCGTCTCCTCCAGCGAGCGAGGTCGCCAAGGTGATCCAAGGCCTGAGTCGTGATCTTGGAGCCTCAGGAGTGTTGGTGGAGCGTCGGAGATCGTTCTTGGGGGTTAGAGCGGCGTTGCAAGGTTGTAGGCTCGCGTTTCATCTCTTATTTCAGTCTTCTTCCTCGATGACGGCGACCTGGCGTGACTCCGGCGATCTTCTGGTGGTGGCTTCGGGAGGCAGGGAAATGGTGCACCAGGGATCGGAGAAGCTGGAGGAAGACCTAAAGCTCTGTGACATGATTCAACCAGCGGATTCATGCCCCCACCTAGGCCACCGGAGAATGACACCAGCGAGGCCTGGAAACATGATTCCAACCAGAGGAGACCTCAGGCTCTATTGGAATCAACTAGGGGAGGTAGAGGGAGACCTAGGAAGCTAAAATTGAAATTAAATGAGGCTGGTGGGGGGCGTACCTAGTCTGGCAATGTGCTTCATCGTCGTAGCTCGCCGGAGGTGGCTGAAAACTCTAGATTCTTACCTCCACGAACCTCCTCTCTCTTCCTGGAACTCTCTCTATCTCCTCCTCCCTTTCGCTCTCACTCCCCCATTTCACACTTCACACTACCGTCCCTTTTATAGGTGAAGCTCCGACGGCTGTAACAACCTGTAACAGATTCAACAAAATCCTAACAATTAATCAACTCCGTAACAAACTAAAACCTCCTAACAGACTAACCACTTGTAACAACCTTGCTGTCCCCCACGCACTCCACTGCCTGCCCAAGCACCAACAGCGATCGACGATCGTGATGAGGGACCGGCCAGGTTCGTATGTCTGGTGCGGTTGTATGGTGTGCCTGTCTGGTGCACCAGATAGGTGCGCCAGAGAGGTGCGCCTGTCTGGTGTGCCAGATAGGTGTGCCTGTATGGCCCTGGATCACGACTCAGATCATTGGCTGTTTGGTTTGGCGTTCCATGGCTTTGGGACTAAACTAGGGTTTGAGTTCATTTGTGATTAAAAGCCCAACTACCACAACTCCATCCTGCAGACCTGCAAAATTGGGGTGTCAACAACTATACTACAAACCAGGGATGACTAATACCTTTGAAGGGTCAGGTACGAATTCGAGGTTGTGGTTGTCGATTGATGGGCCTTGGGGTTAGAGTTCCAAGTGGTTCAAGTTGAGGACGTCAACAGGACGTTGAGAGAACATACCTTGTGTTTGTCCTACAGTGAACCTTTGGAGGGTTCTTAGAGTAAGAACATGGGAAGGCTGAGTTCCTACAGAAGATGGCTTGTTTGTAGCAGTGTAGTGTATTTTAGTCGCTGCTTAAGGGCTAGTTGGTCACTGATGGCCACAATGACGTGACAGATTTTCCCAATGGTTGCGTGTGTTGTGGTTTTCTGTACTTAGATTTAGATTTTCTAGCTTTGACCTAGAGAAGACATTAGTTTTGAGATGTGGTTTTGTAATGGTTTGTGGACTTAGATTGGTATAAAGTAACCATTCCAAGAGTGAATTATGAGAAGAAAAAAGAATGCACATGTTTTAAAAGAAAAGAAAAAATAGTTTTAGGAAAGCATGTTTTAAAAGAGAATTTATGTTTTCTTGCTATAAAACTTTGTAGATTTTGGTGTCTTTATAGGCTTTAGGCTTGGGATCACCAAGAGAGGTAACTATGTGGTTTTGGAACTAGATGCCACTAGTTTCAATTTTCAATTTGTTGTTTTCCTAATTTTTAGTAGGTGTGTACTAGTTAACAATTAAACGTCACTCATGTGTATTTTCATTGATTTGTGGAGTTGCAGTCCAATCTAATGTACATAGTTGGAGCCACATAACCGCATAACACAAGTTTTGAGTAGAAATTGATTTTGTTGGGTTTTATTTTCAGTTATTTATTCATTTCATACATGTTTTGATAGATTATTTATTTGTTAAGATATTATGGATAATGTTGATACTAGTTTGTGACACTGAAGGCATTACCATATGTATATATAAGCTATATGTAAATTACAGTATATTGTTTCTCATATAGTTGATACACCTATCCAAGAAACAGAAGATTGCATAGAAATTCTATGACAATTGGAAAAAGAGGTGGAGATTATTAAACAAAAGTTACCATGCTCCAAGACTCTCCACTAACTGATACAAATATAGAAGAAAGGAAGCTCCAACAAGAAGTAAATAATTGGTAAGACAGACCAAACAAAGCATAGCTTATTGATACATGATTATTAATCTAGTTGGAAGGTGTAGACACCCCGATTTTGAGGTGGCTCATAGGTAAACTCTCCAGATGTTGCTTTGGATGCGGGAAGCTCAACTACTTTTGAATCCTATTTAACATTTTTAACTAGCCAGAGATCATTGCACAAACTGAAAACAAGCCTATGGCCCAATTAGCAATTCAGATAGCTAGTGGCGAGCACCAATGTGGAGTACTTGACTGGAGCACCAAGCAAGAGCACTGAATTGGTGCACCTAGCTGGAGCACCAAGGTGGTGCACCTAACAAGAGCACCATCCTAGCGCACCAAGCTGGCGCATAGCCACTTTTCAGAGTGCTGACTGCTGGCTTTCCATCTCCCATGCTTGTAACCATCACCAGTGGATATTCCCTGTGAATCTACGCCAGGCTCTTCGTTTGCGAGGCTGTCTGCATCCCATGGGAGTTACCCTTGTGGAACTCTATAAAAGGACCTCCATTGGCAACCATTTGGGAATGGACTTGGCAACACATCACTCTTTGGTGAAGCCATTCACTTATTCCCAACAACCCTCTCTCGTTTCTTGAAGATATCTTTGCATTCCAGAGCATCCCCAGCCAATCCAAAGCAACAAGGAAGTATTATCTTGAGCCTTCAAGGAGGAAACACCACAAGCAAGGTAAGATCCTTACTCCTCTTTCACTTGTCCTTTTATTTAAACTCTAGATATTACACCATATAAAAGCATGTAAAAACTTGTTAGATGAATTGTTAGTAAGTTGTTTTCATATGATGAGATGATTGCTCCACGTATAAGATGCTCTGTATGTTAAATTTTGTATGTTAAAATCTGCATCATATAATCTCTGTAAGTTGTTTTCATCTTTGTTTTTATATAAGGAGTCATGATTCATGCAAATACTTGCTATGAAATGAGCTGCAAATATACTCTTTATATGTTCACCATTTGCATATGATTGTTAAGTTCATTAGCTCATTAGAATCTACTATGCCAATAACTTCATCCCTTGACCCATGATCTTGCATGATTTAAAAAGAGATGATAAAAAGTATTTTCATTGCTTGCTTTCCATCATGTTTCCGCTTTTTATCATTTGAATAACTGATCTGGTTAAGATAAATCACAATTAATCTCTTGCATCTGGACCAGAATCTAAATCAGACAACAGTCTAATTCAGATTTTCTGGAGTGCCCTACACTGGAGCACCAAGGTGGCGCACTAGGGTGGCACACTAGGGTGGCGCACCTAACCACAGCACCATCCTGGTGCACCAGTCTGGTCAGAGAGCAAATCATCATCTTTGTATCATGACCTGCATGCTTTCCCAAGTGTTTTTGACTTTGATTTTTATGGTGTGTATTCTCTGATATGACACTGTTTTAAGTCTTTTTTGCATCTTGCATATTAAGCCAGTTGCTGAAATCTGGTGAACTGATTGCCTCATGAACTCCTATATGGGAGGTTCTTATGCATCAGTCCATGATCCAGATTTGTATAGCATGGCTGAATCTTGTTGTTTTACTTAACATAGGGATGGTGTGGTCTTGTGTGAGGCAAACAGCCCTTGAGCACAAGACCTATCTTGTGTTTTCATGTTTGGACTTTGAAGTATACTCATGTTGCATTCTCTAATGAGTTTGCAAGTTTACAAGAATTTTACATTGCATGGCATTCTGGTTTACTGTCGGATTTATGATTTCCTCTGGCATGCTTTCCTGGCTTCAGTAGAGCACATAGGTGGAGCACCAATCTGGCGCACCACACAGGCGCACTAGCCTTTTTTCTGTTGCACACAGCAGCTTTTGGTGTTATTTAGCATGTTTCCCGTTTGGATTTGCTTTTGGTTTTCTTTGGTTGTCCTCCTAGATATATCAGGAAGACCCCACTCTTTTTTCAGCTTTTTTCCTGCATGATAGATCATGTTTTGCATATAGTAAAGTGAGGATGAAAATCACTCGAGCTTGTTAGATCTTTGATCATATTTGTGCAATATCCTTGCACTAGTGCTTGACCCACCATACGAGTGACCTTTCTGTGCATTAGGACACACCATACAACCCATGCACCCCTGTTTAGCATAAGGCACCATTTGCATGTAGCATTGCATGGCATATCGCCCTTGGGCGTACAGAAAAGGATGAAAAGCCGACATTTCGTATAAGTAAATGAGAAACCCATAGAAAGACCGATTATTCAGGCGCACGAGGGTGCCAAATACCTTCCTCGTGCGTAACAGGGATCCTTGCCCAATTTTCTAGTTTATGACCTTCTTTTCCATTGGCTTTATTGCATGATTTGAATGTTTTAGATGGTTTTCCTCGTCTTTCGTTTTTAAATAGACTAGATGGCGACTCTTGCATTTTATCATTATTTTTGCCGTGACTTTGCCGACCCTCGCGCATTTGGCCTTTCAGGCCAATCCTGAGGCTGTCGCTGGCATGGTTACAGGAACTAGCGACTCCACTGGGGATAACCAGATCCCGGCTTTTGTTTTGGGTATCTCGTTTACTTTGGCTTTTTCTCCTTGTTTACCTATTTCCATGCTTTGCTTCGGTTGTCCCTTTACAAGTGGTGTTTTTCGTACATGCATGCCTTTTATATAATGCGTGTTTTCTTTTTTACACATTTGCTATGTCACCACTATTGCACATAACCTACACATGCTTCTATTTGTTAATTCATGGCTGATTTGCATGTTTCTTTCCCTTCTTGTATATGTCATGTTTAGGAGATTAGCGACATGTATTCTCTCCCCATTTGGTTAATGAAAATATAAAAACCTAAATCAATAAAACATAAGGCAAACTAGTGACAAATTGCAAATTTTCTCCCGCAGTTTAATAAACTTGCAAGTAAAAGATTCAAAGCATACTTTGCATCTATCATATAGGGCATGCATCTTCTCATCTTTGGAGTCCACCTATACAGTCTGTGAAGGACATTTCTTGGTTTTCTCATTCTATGGCTTTGGCATGGGATGAAATATCGAGTGTGTCCCCCCTTGTTTGGGGTCGTGTCGGTGTTAGTAGAGGGTATAGCCTACTGCTTTGGCAGCAGACAAGGCCCCGAACGCACCATCCGTTCAATGCCTAAGCTTTGGCTGGGATTTAAAACGGGGACCTTAATCTTTCTAACCTTGAGTCAGAGACCTATTCACCCCTGTGTGAACCTGGAGTAGACGGCTTGGTAGGACACCCCTAGGTTGCAAGGGAGCGCATACTAGAGGCATTCATGCATTTTGCATCTCATACCACCATAAACATTACATCTCTTCTAACTTGTTTGTTTATGTGCATAGAATTCTTGTCAGCGTGCGAGTTTCCTTAGCTTGAGCTCTAGACCTTTCCTTTCGCTGACTCTCGTTGTGACTCCATTCTTGACCACATCTCCCGAGTTATCTGTCACTTTCAACTATAGCTCGTCCTAGGATCCATCCTCTCATTCCCAGCCACAGTCCAATCCGTACCTGCTCGCGATCCACTATGGCCCAGCATGCCAGCAAGCCCCTTTCCTCTGCTGTTCAGGAGGAGGTACCCATTTCAGTGTACCCTTCCTTTGTTTCTGCCCCTGTTGTCACTATTGCCTCTACTTTCGCCCTAGCTTCTGGAGGACCTCCGCCACCCCAGTTCTATGTCCCTATGGGTACCCTACCTTCGAGGCCACCAGCTTGGTCTTCTACTGCTTTTGAGGCCTCAACCGTTGAGTCTGTTCCTGTGACCCTTTCCCAGGGTTCTTTTGCTGTTCCCCCTTCTCAGAACTATGTGTTTTTCAGCCCTCCTCTGACTGTGGCTGTCTCTATAGTAGCCTCACCCCAGTTTGGACAGTTGGGATCTCAGCCTCCTGTTTCTTCCCCTGCTTCGCCTTCATCCTTTGGAGCCACCAGCAACGATCCCATGACCGCGTAGCTGCAACACATGTCGGCCCTCACCCAGCAGTTGCAGGGATTGGCACAGGCACACCAGCGTTTCTCAGCTTTGTCCTTTCTGACTCCCGAGTTGCCTTTGCAATCGGCTCTAGGATCACAGTTTGCACCCACTACACCACCTCCATAGCTGTTGTCGTCCCTCGTCTCTCCAGCAATAGGGGTGTCGACATTATCTTTTGTAACACCGTCACAGCACCCACCACAGCATGCATCTCCACTATCTGGTGGTCAGCCATCTCGGCTGACGGGAGCACATGTCATGAGCATTGTACCTGAGGCCATTATGGTCCAACAGCTCTTGCTCCCGCATTCTGCACCTCCTATAGCACCACCCCCTGCCTTATCTTCACCCTTGTATCAAACCCAAGCTTCATCCTTTATCCCACAACACACAGCACCCATGCACGGGTACACTGGCCATCCTATCGTAGTACCAGACGGTGGAATGGTGGATCCGAAGGAGTCCTTAGGGGCGACCCATATAGTGTACGTGGCACCCACCTCAACTGCACAATCTACAACTGCAGTAGCTCCAGACACTCTCCTTGCGAGGGTGAATGATTTGGAGTGCACTCTCCAACACGTGCAAGGCAGGGAACGCCAGTCCTACCAATTCCGGGAACTCTGTTATTTTTCAGAGGCGACTCTCCCACCGAACTTCCAAATCCCAGAATTTGACGAATACAATGGTAGAGGTTGCCCAATCTCCCCACCTCAAGGCTTATTGCAGAGACCTCGCCTAACTCCAAGCTGACGAGAGATTGCTCATCTTCCTGTTCCAAAAGAGTCTTACTGGACCTGTGTTGAAGTGGTTCACTTCCCTCGACATGGCCACCATCAAGACTTGGGACGACCTTACCCAAGCGTTCCTCGAGCAGTATTCCTTTAATCTTGACTTAGTCCGAAAGTGGGAGAACTTAGTCGCTATCAAGCAGAGGCCCCAAGAAACATTTGGGGAGTATGTTGGACGTTGGCGGTCCTTGGCTTCTTAGGTCAAAGATAGACCCTCCGACGAGGCGTCTATTGAGATCATGATCTGAGGAGCACAGCCAGCATTTGGGGCTCTGCTCAGCATTCAGCCAATCGCCACCTTTTCTGCATTGCTTTGGGCGGGTGCCTGTGTTGAGAGTTCACTACGCGGCGGCAATTTTCCAACACTCTCTGCATTTGCCAAGCAAGCCACTTCCTCACATAGTGGCGCTAGCAGCAGCAACAACAACAGCAACCACAATGCATATCCACCCTAGAGGTGGGATCCCTCCAAGGATACAGTTTCTTACATTAGATCCCCTATTGCACCGGTGAATGTCCATCCGCCCCCTCAGCACCAATTAGTTTATGCACTCACGTCCACACCTAGAGCACCTCATACACCACACATCACTCCCACTACCACTCCAGTCTATCCTACCCCTCAGGTAGTGGTGCGCCCGTCATTGGCACATCCGCAGCCAAGGCGGCAATGCCGTGACAAGTGCCACTATACTCCTTTTATGGAACAGTTGAGCATGGTATTCCCTAATATCGCATCCCTCCTGAGGCTGCCTGAGGTGCGCCCGCCTCCAAGTCTGCTTCTTGCCTGGTATAACACGAATACGTTCTACAATTTCCATCGAGTCGCAGGTCACTCGACGGATAATTGCCTGACACTAAGGAACGCAATCCAGGACTTGATTGACCAAAAGGTCATTGTGATTAACACAGAGGCGGTAGGCCCCGCGCCCACATCAGCAGCCACACAAGCACCACCAGTACAACCTAGCATAGTTAACCAGCCTTTACCTCAGCATTCAGACCTGGGAGCAGCAGGCCCCTCGGGAGTCAATTCCATTTTTTCTAGTTGATTCTATCCGATCTTTTATTCGTCCTACTATTTTTTATGCCAGTTGTATCTATCCTTCCTTGGTGATTCCGGGGAGTCATTTGTTTGATTCGTCCTCCCATTGAGGCAGTCTCATCGTTCAGCTTCAAACCCCATCCGCTTCAAGCCTAAACCGGTAATGTTTTGTACCGTGTCAGCCAGTTTGAGCCGGTCAATTCCATTCCTACCATTTGGCCATTCGTAGTAATCCCCATCTAATGGTCGAAAACTTGTGTCGCAACTGGGGATACGAGAAGGGAACCCCTTGGGTAATACGACTAAGGAACTGCCGAACCGGTCAAGGCGGAAGAACAAAGAGAGCACGAAGAATTGGGATACGAGCGTTAGAACCTGTGGAAGAGATCCCCTGCGCTCAGGTAAGTCCCCAAAAATGATTATTTTCCGAGATTTAATTAACTTCATTGGTGCAGGCATCTTGAATCCAAGTCAAAGTTTTTTCATAGCCTCAAGCTATTTAAATTTTCCAGAGAATGGTCATTCATTGTCAAAGTAGACCTGTGAGCGTTGTACAGTGCTTAGTAGAGTCAGAACAGTTGGCAATGCATCAGGCAGCAGCAGCACAAGATCCTGTGTAGAAGGCAGACACAGAGAGCCTGACAGATGACACAGTTGAAGATTTAGATATTGTCCTGAGAACAATTGGAGGTGCTCAAGAAGGACTTAGCAGAGCACGACAGAGTCGGAGAAGGGGAAAACATTTGTTTCTCCACCGTAGCCAGAATCACCGAGACCAAGCTTCAATCATGGTCCTTCAATCAGAAGAGAGTGTGCTAATCTCCTGTCAAATGGGAGCCCGTCAACACCTCCTAATTGAAGAAGTACTACTAGTGATCGTCGGCCACTCCCGAGCCTTGCAAAACATTCCATTATAGGCCATGCATCTTTATGCATCTGCACATCATATAAATCATGTCATATGCATTGTACTTTCCTTTTGTTTGCATTGTAATTATAGTATGAAACATTGGCATAACCATTGCCCGATGAGGAAAATCGAAAGCCAACCTGCTTAGGAAGAGTTTTGATCCTCTTCACGTGTTACTACCTGTGTGACCTAAGAGGTAAGGGAGCCAATATTCACGAAACATGGGCGAAATGTACAAATTCACAAGGGGCCTATTCCTCGAGAAGGAGAAAAAAAATGATAGGTTGTGAATGAGTGTGAGCCAATAAAAATATAGTCTTCAAAGCACAAAAGAAATCAGAAGATAGAAGTTGGCTCCAATGAGAGAGGCATGCAAGACGACTCTATCCCTATCACATAATTTGGAGAGGAGTCGAAGCATACACCTACCAAGCCCATATTTGCAAAGGGACTAGCCACCCCTTTTACATCAAAAAGGAAAAAGAGAGTGCAGCCATCCCTCGGCCTAGGTGTTTATTACCTCCAAGCAGGGATAGGGTCGGTCGGCATGCCTTTGAGGGAGTAAAAAAAGAAAAGAAAAAATGAATTATCGAAAAAAGTAGGTATAGGGCCCTAGGAGTTTGGCATGGAGCTCATTTTATCCTGAAATCCCATTGGTTGAGTGAGAGCCACCATAAACCCAGAGATCCTGGTAGCACCAAGTGAGTTGAGGACACAATCTAGTTCCTTGTAGTAGGCAATGAAGGCTTCCTCAGTGCTGAGGGCGTATCATCTATAAACCATGCATAAATCTCGCTTCCATTTTATAAGTCTTGCATAAATCATTTGGCATTCAGCATTTTCGATTACACCACTTTTGCATTTTGCATCGCTTTGCAAGGCATTTGCCCACGTTCCAACTAGGGGCATGCTAACTGCCTTTTGAGTTGGAATTTTGGCAAAAAAGGGATCTTCAGCCAGGGGTATGTTAACTGCTTTTTGGTTGGGAATAGGTCATTGGCTAGGGGCATGCCAACTGCCTTTCTAAGTCAAGAAGATCATGGGGACAGTACTACTTTTGGAAGCATGCAGATGAGGCTTCTCGCAAGCACTTCAAGATAAGCCTGTCAGTTGACGCAAGACAAAAGCATAGCTGTCATGGCATATGACACTGGCTGGTGACATGCATGGCAACAGCCTGCAGATCCGCCGAACTTCTTCCAAGGCGAGAGTAAGCTCTGTCTGCCTGAAGCGAAAGGCATGGAAAGTGGGTTTCCAGAATCTAGCCACAGCGCATAACAAACACCAGTTCACTTCAACCATGGCAATATTCAACAATGAAGAGGACATGCCCCAAACCCGCAGTTGCTCACGGTCTTCAACAATTAGTGCACCAATCAATGTTTGCAGAACATCAGAACAATGCTTTGGTGTCACCATGGTTAGATGCCTAGGCAGATATGATTTGGCAATTATGACAGTTATCCAGTGAGCCCCATCACATGCAAGCAGTTTCATTCCCAAGGTCAAAAGTGCAAAATGGTTGCATATGACCCTCCGCAGCTTGCATATGAACGACAAAGTGTAAAGTGTCAAGAAAATGAATGCACAAGTCCTCAGAAAATTCACGAGATGGTAACTTGCATAAAACCCCTTAACATCGTGAAGTGAGCAGAATAGCCCACAAAGGGTGCGACAAATCACATTTGAGAAGAAACTTGCAAATACTCAGCAGAATTTCAAATATCAGCAGCACAGCAGTAATACAGCAATCAGAGGTTTGCCATATCAGGAAATTTGCAATAAAGCCCCTCCAGTTTCGGAAAATTGCAGATATGCCCCAACCTTTTGCGAAATTCACAAACAAAGCCAATTCAGATCGGCACTCCAGCAAGGTTCCTTCAGAGGTTATTGCACGTGCATCTCAGCAAGAACTCTGGTTTCCATGCCATAGAACCAACAGCGAGCATAATTGCAGTTTTGCCCTACGTAGCTGAGCCAGCTTCCTTCCTGAGGGACAATCCAGGGATCATCGCTTTTTCTTTTTCAGATTCTCATTCCTAGTGGATGAGATCCCTCTATCCCTTCTTTTTCGAATTTTTGCAGGCGCAAAATCTTTTTGCTTGACCTTTGACTGGGCGGTCAAGGTCCTTTCCACTGCTTTCCTTGGATTTTTACTGGCACAAAATCCAGCTGTTCGACCTTTTGACCAGGCAGACAAGGTCATATCCTTTTCTTTGGATTTTCACGGGCGCGAAATCCAGCTGTTGACCTTTTGACCAGGCGGTCAAGGTCCTTTTCTTTGGATTTTCACAGGCACGAAATCCAACTATTTGACCTTTTGACCGGGTGGCCAATGTCCATTTCCTTGTATCTTCTCAGGCGCAAAATCCAGTTGTTAACCTTTTGACCAGGTGGTCGAGGCCATCTCCTTTTCCATTGATTTTCGCAGGTGCGAAATCCAACTAGTTGACCTTTTGACCGGGCGGTAAAGGTCATATCCTTCTCCTTGGATTTTCGTAGGCATGAAATCCAGTTGTTTGACCTTTTAACCAGGAGGTCAAGGTCATATCCTTTCCCTTAGATTTCCTCGGGCACGAAATCCAACTGATCGACTTTTTGATCGGGCGGTCGAGGTCATTATCCTGTTCCTTGGATTTTCGCGGGCGCGAAATCCAACTATTTGACCTTTTGAGTAGGCGATCAAGGTCATATCCTTTTCCTTGGATTTTCACAGGCGCGAAATCCAACTATTCGACCTTTTGACCGGGCGGTCAAGGTCATATCCTTCTCCTTGGATTTTCGCGGGCGCGAAATCCAGTTGTTTGACCTTTTGACCAGGTGGTCAAGGTCATATCTTTTTCCTTGGATTTTTGCGGGCGCGAAATCCTGTCGTTTGACCTTTTTGACCGGGCGGTCAAGGTCGTTTCCTTTTCCTTGGATTTTCATAGGCGCGAAATCCAACTGCTTGACCTTTTGACTGGGCGGTGAAGGCCCTATTCTATCCTTTTGTTTTGGGTTTTCGTGGACGCGAAATCCATTTGCTTGCCCTAGGTCCATGTGGACAGGGTTCTCTTTCTTGTTTGACAAATGGTATGTTTGTCACGCCCCTTTTCTTTGGGCTGGTATTCCCAATTACTCAGTTGACAACTGCCATGCTGTCTAGCGACTGGGTTGACGAGACTTAGATGACTTGTCGTATCCCGCTTCTTCTGGTTGATAACCTCAATAATTCAGTTGATGAGTCCAACAACTTATCTTTTTCTTGCCAGTGGCATCAGCATTGCATCGCCATGCAAGCACCCATTACTCGTGTTATCAATGTTAGCATCAGCTCTGCATTTTACTTTCAAGTATCGGCTCTGGCATTTGCATCTTGCATTGGCATCACACATTTTCAGAATTTAGCCCAGCATTCACATGCATTTTGCATTTGCATTTGGCAACAAGTCATGACTTTCAGTGCATCTACCAGATAAGTGACATAATGCCTACAGAAAACACCATTCCTCCGCAACCTCAAAATGGGGGTATCTTGTTAACCCCGAGCATCGGTCTCGGTTCCCTCCGTCCCTCAACCTCGCTCAGGGAAGGACATTTGTAGACACCCCGATTTTGAGGTGGCTCATAAGTAAACTCTCCAATTGTTGCTTTGGATGTGGGAAGCTCAACCACTTTTGAATCCTATTTGACATTTTTAACTAGCCAGAGATCATTGCACAAACCGACAACAAGCCTATGGCCCAATTAGCAATTCAGATAGCTAGTGGCGAGCACCAATGTGAAGTACTTGACTGGAGCACCAAGCAGGAGCACTAAATTGGCGCACCTAGCTGGAGCACCAAGGTGGTGCACCTAACAAGAGCACCATCCTGGCGCACCAAGCAGGCGCACAACCACTTTTTAGAGTGTTGATTGCTGACTTTCCAACTCCCATGCTTGTAACCATCACCAGTGGATATTCCTTGCGAATCTACGCTAGGCTCTTCGTTTGCAAGGCTGTCTGCATCCCATGGGAGTTACCCTTGTGGATCTCTATAAAAGGACCTCCATTGGCAACCATTTGGGAAAAGACTTGGCAACTCATCACTCTTTGGTGAAGCCATTCACTTATTCCTAGCAACCCTCTCTCGTTTCCTGAAGATATCTTTGCATTCCAGAGCATCCTCAGCCAATCCAAAGCAATAAGGAAGTATTATCTTGAGCCTTCAAGGATGAAACACCACAAGCAAGGTAAGATCCTTACTCCTCTTTCACTTATCCTTTTATTTAAACTCTAGATATTACACCATATAAAAGCATGTAAAAACTTGATAGATGATCTGTTAGTAAGTTGTTTTCATATGATGAGATGATTGCTCCACGTATAAGATGCTCTGTATGTTAAAATCTACATCATATAATCTCTATATGTTGTTTTCATCTTTGTTTTTATATAAGGAGTCATGATTCATGCAAATTATTGCTATGAAATGAGCTACAAATATACTCTTTATATGTTCACCATTTGCATATGATTTTTAAGTTCATTAGCTCATTGCATGCTCTTTAGAATCTACTATGCCAATAATTTCAACCCTTAACCCATGATCTTGCATGATTTAAAAAGAGATGATAAAAAGGATTTTCATTGCTTGCTTTCCATCATGTTTCTGCTTTTTATCATCTGAATAACTGATCTGGTTAAGATAAATCACAATTAATCTCTTGCATATGGACCAGAATCTAAATCAGACAACAATCTGATTCAAATTTTCTGGAGTGCACCACACTGAAGCACCAAGGTGGCGTACCAGGGTGGCGCACCTAACTAGAGCACCATCCTGGTGCACCAGTCTGGTCAAAGAGCAAATCATCATCTTTGTATCATGACCTGCATGCTTTCCCTGGTGTTTTTGACTTTGATTTTTATGGTGTGTATTCTCTGATATGGCATGTCTTTGCATGCATGATTTCAGTCTTGGATGACATTGTTTTAAGTCTTTTCTGCATCTTGCAAATTCAACCAGTTGCTGAAATCTAGTGAACTGATTGCCCCATGAACTCCTATATGGGAGGTTCTTATGCATAAGTTCATGATCTAGATTTGGATAGCATGACTGAATCTTGTTGTTTTACTTAGCATTGGGATGGTGTGGTCTTGTGTGAGGCATACAACCCTTGAGTACAAGACCCATCTTGTGTTTTCAAGTTTGGACTTTAATGTATACTCATGTTGCATTCTCTAATGAGTTTGCAAGTTTACAAGAATTTTACATTGCATGGCATTCTGGTTTACTGTCGGATTTATGATTTCCTCTGACGTACTTTCCTGGCTTCAGTAGAGCACATAGGTGGAGCACCAATCTGGTGCACCACATAGGCGCACCACACAGGCGCGTCAGCCTGTTTTCTGTTGCACACAGCAACTTTTGGTGTTATTTAGCATGTTTCCCGTTTGGATTTGCTTTTGGTTTTTTCTGGTTGTCCTCCTAGATATATCAAGAAGACTCCACTCTGTTTTCAGCCTTTTCCCTGCATGATAGATCATGTTTTGCATATAGTAAAGCGAGGCTGAAAATCACTCGAGCTTGTGAGATCTTTGATCTTATTTGTGCAATATCTTTGCACCGGTGCTTGACCCACCGTACGAGTGACCTTTCTATGCATTAGGACACACCCTACAACCCATACACCCCTGTTTAGCATAAGGCACCATTTGCATGTAGCATTGCATGACATATTGCCCTTGGACGTACAGAAAAGGCTGAAAAGTCGACATTTCATATAAGTAAACGAGAAACCCATAGAAAGACCGATTTTTCGGGGGCACGAGGGTGTTTAATACCTTCCTCGTGCATAACAGAGACCCTTGCTCAATTTTCCTGGTTTATGACTTTCTTTTCCATTAGCTTTATTGCATGATTTGAATGTTTTAAACTGCTTTCCTCGTCTTCTGTTTTTAAATATACTAGGTGGCAACTCCTACATTTTATCATTATTTTTGCCGTGACTTTGCCGACCCTCGCGCCAATCCTGAGGCTGTCGTCGGCATGATTACAGAAGGTCATGAGTTCGAATCCCAATAGATGTAGAACTTTAGAAGATGAAATTGATTAGCTAGTGAAGACACGCACTAGAGGCAAAGCTCAAGGGCAAGGTGGATGCTAGAAGGTAATAGATACACACAAAATGTTCACCTATATGGCCTCAATCGAAAGATAAAGAGCCGCATTACCATGGTCAAGAAGGTGGATTATACCGTCACTGTTGAGGCAAAACAAATTGTCTAGGGATTTTGTGATTATTTTTACTTCCTCAAACGCAATTTATATTTCTAACAATATTCGTTTTAGCCTGCCTCTAATAACTGTCAGAGTCACATTCATCTAGTTTCCATTCCCTCGTTTGTTGAGATCCACAAAATTCTTTTATAAAAGTTTTTTCATGATGGATGATTTGAAAGCTGACGAGCCGTTTATTTAGCCCACTTTTACCAAAGAAACTGGGAGCTAATTCATCTGGATGGTCTACCATTACTGCCCAAGTGTCTACTCATATTACTCTAATCCCGAAGAAACAAAAATTTGAAACTCTGGCAGATTACAAGCATATAAGCCATAGTAATGTCACACACAAAGTCATTGCCAAAATCATTGCTTCCCAATCGAGATCCAGTCTTCCTAGAATCGTTTCTTGGGTTTAGCTGCCTTTGGTAGACTGATTGAAGATAATATCATGCTCACTAAAGAGATTTTCCACTTTATAAAGCAAAAACATGGTTGAAAACGCCGCTTTGCACAGAAACTATAAATGTCAAGTTTTCAATAGAATTGAGTGATCTTTCATTGGGCTAGTTTTGTTGAAGCATGGGTTCAACCAAGGGCAGAACTACATAGAAGCAAGGTGGAGTTGATGTCCCACCTTAAATCTTTAACATGTAGATTTTGGAGTCGATTCGAACAAGTACTTGTGTGTGTTTTGTGACTCTTTCTAATCAAAAGTGATACGTATTATTTTACATTGGAGACATTTTTTATGTAGGTGTCAATATATAAGGAATATGTAGACATCTTTTTACTTTTCATAAATATATAAAAAAGAAGAAATAATCTTATAGATATACTTATTAGATATCTATAAATACATAGTAAAATTTTCCTTTAAATAAAACAACTATTGATCTTTGATCTAAAAGTCTTAAAATTCAACATATTTTGTTAAATTCTAATCATTAAATTTTAAATTAAAAATTAATAATAAATATAACATGAAATTTTAACCCATAATAGATTATTTTATAGATTAATTAATTATATAATTAAATTTTATTTTTAAAAATAAAAAAAATAAAATATTTATAGAAAAAATTTTATATAGAAACCTACACAAATCATTTCCTGTTTTATATTTGGCGCTACCTTCAAACAAAAAACTTGCCCAACCCTTCGCAAAAAGTCTGTTCCACCACTGGGTTCAACCATGAGGTTTGGAAACTTGCTCATTCCTGTATATCTACCGCATCCTTCTCCGTGCTTATTACTGTAGTGCATGTCGGAATGGCGCTTTGCAATTGAACATGGGCTGAAGCAAGGATGCCCATTATCTTCCACTCTCTTCATCATTGCGATGGAAGCGCTCTGCAGAAAGATGGACAACGCTCAAATAGCCTACCAAGCGCCTATCATTACCCACCTTCTCTTTGCAGACGACCTCCTCGTCTTCGACGAGGCCTATGGAAGGGAAACAAGGATCATTTAGGCTATTTTACAGTCCTTTGGTTCTTTCTCTGGGCCGGTAACAAACTATGACGAATCCTCCATCTACTTCGGTCATTACTGCCCAACTCAAATCAGGGAGCAAGTAAAACAGATTCTTGGAGTTACGGATATGTCACTGGAAATCAAATACTTGGTGGGAGTAGGTGGAGCCAGAATCATTAAGGCCTTGTGCATAAAACACGATCAAGACTTACAGGATTGAAGCGCCGTTTGTTATCACATGCTGGAAGCACCACCTTGACCAAGTCCTCTCTGTCCTCTATACTAGTCTACTCCATGGCCACGACTTCCGTCGCTGATCCCCAAGCACATACGTTCCCATTCGGACAGCATGCACAGGATATTCTGGTGTGGTTATGAGGATGAAAAACGTCATTGCTTGTGCCGTGCTTGGAAGTATTTTCCGTACCCCAAAGAGCTTGGAGGGCTCGGCATAAAATGCATGCACACGCTGAATCAAGCGATGCTCGCGAAGATGACCTGGAGACTATTAAATGAACGAGCATCTTTGTGGGTTCAGGTACTCTTAGCTAGTTACTAGCATTCTCACTCTCTATGGAACACTAAATGCTGCCAGGTGACTCACCAGCTTGGAGGGCAATGCTAATTAACTGCATGATCTCAATTAATTAAATGAGAACTGTTGGTGGGAAATTGGAGATGGGATGTATACACAGTTATGTAAACATCAATGGCTTGCGAACTTCCATTCTCTACTACAACAGGAGCATGTTCACACAGAGAATTACAGCTTGATAAAACCAGCTCATGTCGACATGATCCCAGGTGTTCGGGAAAGGAACAAAGATCTTGTTTGTGCCCTAGAATTCGGGAGTAGCGGAGGCAATCTTAAACACTCCAATTAATGTGGAACGAAGAGATAAATTGGTCCGGACTGACAACTGAATTATATCAGTTCAGTTTTAAGCTTCAGCTCAGGTTTAGTATTAGTGATTAGTTAAGATTGCTCAGTTTGTTAACAATTAGTTGGTGATTAGTTGAGGTTGTTATTTGGTTGTAGATGATTTGTTATTAGAATGCCATGTAAGCAGCTGAGCTGTCAGGTTGTTAAGCTCGTTGTATTATTTAAACTTGTAACACAGCTAAGAAAAATGTAAGATGAATCCATTCATTTTCCTGCTGTAATTTGAGCTGAATTCTTCTTCTTCTCTCCTCTCCTTCCTCCAATTCTTCCTCTGCATCTTTCATGGTATCATTTGCCTTCCCAACCCATTCCTAAAGCACTTATTAGTGGCAGAGATTCAACTAGAGTTTCGCACTATAGGCTTGGACATCCTTCCATCAACATTCTATCAATTGTCCTTCATCAACTCCAACTACCTTGCTCCACCTCCTTAGATTCTATCGGTTCCTCTTGTTAAAAATGGAAGAGTTGTCGTCTCCCTTTCTCACATTCCATCTCCACAACCATAGCTCCTCTAGAACTTCTCCGCTGTAATCTATGGGGACCTTCCCCTACTCTTCATGCTGTTGGTTTTAGATTTTACATTCTAATAATTGATGATTTTACACGATATATTTGGATGTTTTCAGTTAAACAAAAATCTAAATTTTATCATTTATTTGTGGATTTTTGCATTCTTGTAGAAAACAAATTGAATGCTTCTATCAAAGTTACTTGCCAATTTTCTTTTAATAAGGGGCATCATTCATCAGTAATCTTGTCCTTAAACTCCTAAGCAGAATGGCATTGTGGAAATGAAACATCACCATTTGGTTGAGACAGGTTTAACCTTGCTAGCTCAATCACATTTTCCTTTGTCCATGTGGCTTGAAGCTTTCAACACCGCTGTTTATTTGATAAATTGTCTTCCAATTGCAGCTAATGTCATTGTTTCTCATTATCAATTGTTGTTTAACAAACAACCTGATTACTTCTTGTTGAGACCCATTGGTTGTAGCTGTTATCCATGGCTTCGACCTTACAATTGAAACAAGCTACAATTTCATAGTGTTGAATGCATTTTCATTGGATACTGCCAAAATCGGAAACGTTACAAGTGTTGGCATTCTTCCAGTGGTCGAATCTATTTATCTGGGAATGTTCGATTTACTGAACAAATTTTCTGTACTCTTTGAATTTAGACTCAGCTGGTGGTGATGCTAATATATAGAATTTCCAAGTATCATCAGCCTCATGGTGTTCATTTCCAACTTCATCCCCTTGTTCCAAATCTCTTGTTCCTACCTTTTCAAATTCTTCTGTCAATAATTCAAATTCTATTCTTGTCTTCTTTGAAAATGTTTCTGATTCTCATCGTTCGTGTGTTCGCAGTTCATCTAGTTACTCTACTTCTGCTTTATCCTCTTCTTCTTCTACTAATAACCATCCTGTGATCCCAAATGTCAATCTTCATCCTATACAAACTCGATCCAAATTTCGTATTTACAAGAAGAAAGTTTTTCTTAGTACTAGACATAGATTACTTGCTGCTCTTGTATCTAACTTCATTCCAACACCCACTTCCTATACTCAAGCTTCCAAAAAATCTCAAAGGAAGCATGCTATTGATTTGGAATTTTCTATGCTTCAAAATCAGCAGACTTGGGTGGTGGTGCCATATAATTCCTCCATGAATGTTATTGATTGCAAATGGGTGTATAGAACAAAACTAAACTCTAATGGAAGTGTAAATAAACACAAAGCGAAGCTAGTTGCTAAAAGATTTCATCAAATGCCTGGTATTGATTTCATTGAAATCTTTAGCCCTGTTGTGAAACATGCCACTGTAAGAATTGTTCTCACTCTTGCTGTGAATGTTGGCTGGTCACTCAAACAGCTAGATGTTGAATGTGCATTTTTACAGGGCAATTTGGAAGAAGAAGTGTCTATGGAGCAACCATAAGTCTATATTGATGCTGATAAACCCCATCATGTTTGTAAGACGCTCAAATCTATTTATAGTTTACAACAAGCTCCAAGATCTTGGTGTACCAAAGTTTCTTCAAAATTAGAGGAGTTGGGTTTCTACATGACTGCATCTTATCCCTCTCTCTTTGTTCTTCAGAAAGATGGCATTCTTATTCACTTTCTGTTATACATTGATGATATCATCATCACAGGGAACAATGATGGGTTTATACAACAACTCATAACTGATTTGAGCCTTCAATTTCATATGAAAGATATGGGTAGCTTCTCATATTTTCTTGACATTTCAATTTCTCGGTTCTCTAATTCACTACATCTATCTCAGTCCAAGTATGTTTTATATGTTCTCGATCAATTTCATATAAGTGGTTGTAAACCTGTATCTTCTCCTACAACAACTCAAAAGCTATCCATGTTTGATGGTACACTACTTCAGGATCCTTCTAAGTATCGAAGCATTGTTGGCTCTCTGCAATACGTCACTCTTACTTGGCTTGATATAGCATTTGCTGTTAACCAAGCTTGCCAATTTCTTCAGCAACCTACTAAGGTTCACATGGTGGTTGTCAAAAGAATTCTGAGATATCTCAAAGGCACTATTGCTTCTAGATTGGTTTAAAATCTGAGATCATCTCAACTTACTGCTTACTGTGATTCAGACTAGGCTAGTTGTCCAATTGATCACAGATGAACTCAAGGCTTCTACATTTTCCTAGGGTCAAATCCAATCTCTTAGAGTTCTAAGAAGTAGTTGGTTGTAGCTCGATCATCCACTGAAGCAGAGTATTGTAGTTTGGCTTTAGCAGCAATTGAACTGTATTGGATGTAGTCTCTTCTCAAGGAGCTTCATGGATTGACTTCTGGTACCAGTGATTTGGTGTGATAACATCTCGACCATTTCCCTAACTCGTAATCCTGTGTTTCATGCCCGCACCAAACACATTGAGAGTGATGTCCATTTTATAAGGGAAAGAGTTGTTAGAAAACACCTGATTATTCAATATATCAATACTGTAGATCATGCTACTGATATGTTTACCAAAGGGCTGCATCCTCGGTGTCAATACCTTAAATCCAAACTAAGTATTGTTGATCACTCTGCTAAATTTGAGGGCAGGTGATAACTAAATTATATCAGTTTAGTTTTAAGCTTCAGTTCAAGTTTATTCTTAGAGATTAGTTAAGATTGCTCAGTTTGTTAACAATTAGTTGGTGATTAGTTGAGGTTGTTATTTCATTGTAGATGATTGTGTAGATACCCCGATTTTGAGGTAGCTCATAGACAAATTTTCCAGATGTTACTTTGGATATGCCAAATCCAATCCCATCAGTTAAACCAGCCACAAACCTATAGCAGGCCCGTAGCCTAATTAGAAATGCAGACAGGTAGGGGAGAAAACCAAGTTAGAGCACCAATGTTGAGCACCTAGCTGGAGCATCAAGCAGAAGCACATAAGTGGCGCACCTAGCTAGAGCACCAAGGTGGCGCACATATCTGGTGCACCATCCTAGTGCACCAAGCTGGCGCACAACCACTTCTCAGGCTGCTGGCTTTCCACCGCCCATGTCTGTAACCTTCACCAGCGAATATGCCATAGAATCTACGCTAGGCTCTTCGTTTACGAGGCTGCCTGCATTCCATAGGAGTTACCTGTGCAAAATCCTATATAAAGACCCCCATAGGCAGCCATTTGGGAGATCTAGTGCAAACTGTCTACTGATTTCTACAATCCAATCTCGTTTTCTCAAGCGTTCCCTTGCATTCTGAAGCATTTCCAGCCCTTCCAAAGCAACAAGAATCATATTATCTTTGGTCTTCTAAGAAGAAACACCTTGGACAAGGTAGGTCCCTCTCCTTCCTTCCATCTTTAATCTTAGTTCTTGCACCAAATAAAATATGCCATGAGCTTCATAAATAAATCTGAGTTTATGTTGTTTACATGAGAGTTTTTATGATAAGACGTTTGTTTCATATACAAGATACTCTACATGTAAGATCTATATGATAAAAATCTACATCATGTAATTCCTATGAGTGGTTTTTTTTCTTCTCTGTTTCTTTATACAAGGATCCATGATTCATGCATGTACATGCTAGGGAATATGCAACAAATCTAGTCTTTATACATTCAGCTTTTACATATGGTCATTAAGTTCACTCATTCATGTTTTATTATATCTTTTAGAACCCCATGCATGTATTTCAGCCATGAACCCATGATTTGATATGATCTGGAATCAAATGATAAAAGACATTTATTTGTTAGTGTTTCATCATGTTTTAGTCTTTCATCATCTGTATAAACTGATATGGGTTAAGCAAAAATCATTTATTTCTAAATCTGGACCAGATTCTGAATCAGACTGCAGTCTGATTCAGATTTTCTGGGGAGCACCTAACTGGCGCACCAAACCAGAGCACCACTTTGGCGCACCAGATTGGTCAGAGAGCAAATCACCTTGTTTACATCCCCATCTGCATGGTTTCTCGGATGACTTTGAGTCTGATTCTTCTGGTACTGATTCTCTGATACTATGTGTCTTTGCATGCATGTTTTCAACTCAAAATGAAATTGTTTTCTAAGTTGTTTTACACTTTGTATATTTAGCCCATGGCTAAATTCTGGTAGGCTGATTGCCCCATACTCCTATATGGAGATTCTTGTGCATCAGCCTATGATCTAGGAGGCATAGCTGATCCTTGTTACTTCATTTAGCATGAATACGATGTGATCTTGTGTGAGACTACTAGCCCTTGAGCACAAGGTCCATAAATCTTCTCATGCTTGCATTTTTCTAGATTTTCAAAGTATATTTTCCGACTTTACAAAGACTTTGCATTGCATAACATTCTAAAATACCTTATTACATGATATTGTACTGCATAGATTTCTGTGTTTTCCTTGGCACATCTTTCTGACCCCCACTAGAGCACCTAGGTGGCGCACTAGACTGGAACACTAGTCTGGCACACCAAACAAGCACATCAACTTGTTTTTCAGTAGCACACAGCAGTTTTCGCATAGTTTTTAGCATGATTTCTTGTTTTGATTTGCTTCTGGATTTTTTTGGTTTTCTTCCTTGATATATCAGGAAGACCCAATTCTATTTTTAGCCATTTCTATGCATGTTAAATCACATTTGGCATATAGTAAAGTAAGGATGAAAAATCGCTCAGAGATCTTAAATCTTATTTATGTAATATCTTTGCATCAATGTTTGACCCATTATATGAGCGATTCTTCTGAGCACTAGGACACACACTGCATCCTATGCACACTTATTTTAGCATAAGACACCACTCACTTAGTATGGCATGTCATATCGCCCTCGGACGTACAGAAAAGGCTGAAAAGCCAATATTTCATATAAGTAAACGAGAAACCTCTAGAAAGACAGATTTCTCGGGCACACGAGTGTGCCTAATATCTTCTTCATGCGTAACAGGAATTCTTACCTATTTTTGATTTTTGACCTACATTTCCATTGGCTTATTTGCATGATTTGAATGTTTTTTAATGGTTTCCCTCGTCTTCCATTTTAATAGAATAGGTGACGACTCCTGTACTTTATTTGTATTTTTGTTGTGACTTTGCCAATTCTCACGCATTCGGCCTTTCGCGTCAATCCCGAAATTGTCGCCAGCATAGTTATAGATTGGTTATTAGAGTGCCATGTTAGCAGCTGATTTGTTAGGTTGTTAAGCTCATCGTATTATTTAAACTCGTAGCACAGCTGAGAAAAATGTAAGCTGAATCCATTCATTTTCTTGATAACATGAGCTGAATTCTTCTTCTTTTCTCTCCTTCCTCCAATTCTTCCTCTTGCATCTTTCACGGACCCTGTCAGCTGATGGCATATTCGCCACTAGAACAGCCTACTCCAAACTCTTTCAATCGTCCAAACTGGGGGTCATCTTCCACCACGATCCTCGGAGAATTTCCGCACAAAGAACTCTTGGTGTCACCTCTAAATCTCCTAAGATTTTGATGTTCGTTTGGCGCACTCTGGTGGGGCCTCTTCCGTTCCGTGGTGCTTCAGGAAGAAGGCAGATCATAGACTCCACCACTATTTGTCTACTCTGAGAACAGACGGTAGAGCGTCATTTCTTCCAGTGTCGCAAAACGCAAGAAGTGTGGTCACTCACGGAGCTTGGGAACCCCAATCTGAACTCGTCAGGCTCGATATCTGAATGGTGCTCTGAGTGGTTGCACCCTCCTTTAACTGAGCATTAAGGTGACAGACAAATCTTTCGGAGGGTAGCCAGCATTATGTGGACAATCTGGACGAATAGATGCATGCTCATCTTTGAGGGAAGTCCGTTCCTGGCAAGGAGAATTGTCGTTAAGGCCGTAGTGATTTCGAGAGCTTTTGAGAGTCAGTGTAGAAGGCTCCCACAGCAGAAGAATTGTACTACACCAGCATGGAGAATTGAATTTCCTGGTCACGTCCATCTACTAATTAACATGATTGCGATAAACACGGATGCTGCGGTTGGAAAAGGGGACTCAGCAATTGGCATCATTGCGCGCAACTCCAATGTCTTTCATATGTATGCGTGCAAGTCCTACAATCCTCCAAACACGCCTCTTGTAGCTGAAGCGAGTGCACTATTACAAGGGATGTGAATAGCGGTGCAACAAGGATGGGCTAATTGAAGGTGGTCGTATGGGGGCTCTGGCGAGGTGGAGCAAACCAGGAACGAGATATGTTGTTTCTCTTCCTTTTCCTTGATGCTTTTCCCATTGAGGTTTCCTGTCCTTTTATAGTAGAGCCACCACGTCTTCACCATCCTCCGCTCCCTTATAACGACTCCATGATTTACGCGGTCATTAACTCCAGCGTATTAATCCTCATAATTCCAGCCATTAACATTTTGACTGTAATGTCAAATTGGTGGTCTACAAGACTACCAGTCAACGTCTCCCACTTGGTCATGAAGATCACGTACCAATTCTATGCAAGAAGATGTTAATCTTCCACTTCCACTATTCGTGAAGTGTATAAACTTTAAATTTTCCACTCCCACTATTCATGAGAATGTTCTTCATTTTCATAATCTATGGAAATGTTCCTTAATCCCATTAAGTTCACAAACTTAATGAATTTTTCTGCTGTAATTCCCTTAGTCATAGGATCAGCAACCATATCTGATGTGAGTATGTAACTTAGTTTTATTTTCCCACTTTTCACAATATCACGAATATAGTGGTAATGTATATTAATATGTTGTCCTCTAGTTGTATTTGCACCACTATGTACAAGACTTATTGCCGCTTGATTATCACAATACATTTCTATTGGACCAATTATCAAGTTGAGATTTAAATCATTTATAAATCTCCTAATCCAAACAGCATGTGAAGCAGTTGTACTACAGGCAACATATTCAGCTTCCTATGTGTATTTAGCTACACATCCTTGCTTTTTACTTCCCTAAGATATAGCTGCATTTCCAAAGATGAATACATGTCCTGAAGTGGATTTTCCATCATCTTTGTCACCACCCAAATCAGCATCTGTATAACCAAGCAATTCAAGCTCATCCGCTTGATAAGTCAACTTATGATACAGAGTTCCTTTCACATATTTCATTATTCTTTTTACAGCTTCCCAATGTTTTGTTCCAAGATTACTTTGATACCTGCTGACAACACTTACAGCATATGCCAAGTCTGGTCGTGTACACAACATAGCGTACATCAAACTTGCAACCACTTAGGCATAAGGTGCTCTTAAAGGTTCTTTCCCCTTTCCAGAACATTGGTCCTTGCTTAATCTTTTCCCAAAAATATATGGTGTAGGGGTTGAGGAGCAATTCTCCATTCCAAACCTTTTTAGCACTGTACGTAGGTATCTTTCCTGATTTATGCTCGGTATTCCAGATCCTCGATCTCTAAGGATCTGTATTCCAAGAACATAAGATGCTTCTCCCATGTCCTTCATCTCAAACCTTTTGCTAAGTTTTTCCTTTGTTTTGATTAACATATCAGTATCATTTCCAACAAGCAAGTTATCATCCACATACAAGGATAATATAATAAACTTACTCCCACTTTTCCTGACATATACACAATAATCTAATCTGTTTGAAACAAATCCCATTTCGACAATCACATTATGAAATTTATGATACCATTGTCTAGAAGCTTGTTTCAAACCATATATTGACTTATTTAACTTGCACACTTTATCTTCTTGTCCTTTTACCTGATATCATTCAGGCTGTGACATGTAAATTTCTTCCTGGAAATCATCATTTAGAAATGCAGTCTTTACATCCATTTGATGTAATTCCAAATCTAAATATGCAACGATAGCCAATATAATCCTTATTAATACGAACTTAGCAACTAGAGAATATGTTTCTTGATAATCAATTCCCGGTTTTTGTGTATAACCTTTAACAACTAACTGAGCCTTATATTTATCAATAGACCTATCAACCTTTAGCTTTTCTCTAAATATCCATTTGCATCCTATAGCTTTCTCTCATTAGGTAAATCACATAATTCCCATACATTATTCTTTTCCATTGAATCGATTTCTTCATTCATGGCCTCAAGCTATATATCTTTTTCCTTTGATTCAATAGCATCTCTATATTTCATGGGTTCCACGTGACTTTCCTCTATATCTGCCATTAAGCATGAAGACTCACAAGAATACAAATGATAATCATTCATCCAAGCAGGTTGAGTCCTTATTCTTTTGTTGCTAATAGGTTCTACCGGTTCAATTCCATCTAGAGTTTGTTCATTTTGATCTATTATTCCATCATTTCCATTTACAGGCTCATTTTAGTTTTCCCCTATATTTTTCATAGGTTCATTCATGTTTTCCATATTTTGTTCCCCCTCAATCATAGGGTCATGTTCCGAGATTACATTGAAATAGTTATCTTCCACTACAAGCAGTGGTTCTATTTCATTTTCATTCTTTTCCTTTTCTTTTAAATTTTCAAGAAAAGTTACATCCCTATATTCAATAATTCCCTTTTCTCTATTGAAAAATCTATAACCAAAAGAATTTTCATAGTAACCTATAAATGTGCACTTCAAGGTTCTAGAATCTAACTTATCCCTTAATTGAACAGGAATAAGTACATGAGCTACAAAACCCCATTTCCTCAAATAATGTAAATTAGGCTTAGATCCAGTCCACAACTCATAAGGTGTACTAGGTATAGATTTTGTGGGTATTCTATTTAACACATGGTTTGCTGTAAGCAACGCCTCTCCCCAAAATCTCTTGGAGAGTCCTGAATGTGACAGCATGCATCTAACAGAATTCATAAGAATTCTGTTTTTCCTTTCCGCCACACCATTTTGTTGTGGAGTATAAGGCATTGTTGTAAGCCTCTTAATTCCATGCATTTCACAAAATAGTTCGAATTCCTTAGAATTATATTCCCCACCTCTATCTGACCTTAACACCTTAATATTTCTTCTTAGTAGTTTCTCAACTTTTGACTTGTATTTCTTAAAACAAGTCAAAACTTCACTTTTATGGCTTATTAGATAAACATAAGTGTATCTAGAGAAGTCATCTATAAAAGTCACAAAGTATTCCTAGTGATCAAGTGTTTTAACACTAAGTGGACCACAAACATCAGAATGAATTATGCCCAATAATTAATTTGATCTATGTCCTATTCCAAATGGTTTCTTAGTTATTTTTCCAACTAAGCAATGTTGACACTTATCTAATTCCATGTCATTTAGATGAGGCAACAAAT
>JAMKQA010009635.1:0-34165 GCA_024699735.1 Posidonia australis | reverse complement strand
AACAGGCCCTGGGCCCGGCACGGCCCATGGCCCGCATCCAGGCCGGTCCGGGCCGACCCGGACGGTTCCCGCGGGCCGGACTAGGCCTATCCGGTGGGCCCGCGCGGGCCCGCGAGCGTTTTTGCTGGGCCCAGGGTCGGGCCAGGGTCAGGCCGTTTTCCATGTCTAAGAAGAAGTACCTAAATAACAACTGCATACGTGAATAACAAGGTTATATGAATTAGGACGACTCTGAATACTCTCTGCTCTTGGTGAGAAACCCTAGCGCTGTTCGCTCTCTGCTCTCCTCGATAGCATGCGCCACCGCAAGGCGCGATCGTGTGGCTCATGACTCCGTGAAGCGGCTTTGCTTCGGTAAGCTACGAGCTTCGACTGGGAGGCCTTCAAGTGTAGCCTCTTCGTGGAAGATCCTTTGGAAGCTCCCCCGCTCCAGGGAAGACCTCGATCCTCTGGGCGTCCTCACAAGCATTGCAGGAGGAAGTCTCGTGGGCAGGTATGCGATCTCGGTGAGCTGACCCTCGCCCCTCGCGGGCTCGTTCCAGTCATCTCGACTGGTCCTCCTGCTACAGCTGTCTCTTTGATTTCCCCCTGTCCAATCAACGGTTTGTCGTTTGGATCTGACTTTGCTTGGTGCAAAGTGGGGAGATTTGTGTTTGTTTCTTTATCTGCGAGTTTTCCCCATTTTCTCGCTTCCCCTTACAGTAATCCTACTATTGTTGTGGACTCTTTCTATTGCTCGCGGGGTATTATTTCTGGTTGGTTATGTAATCTGCGAACTTGTTGTATCTCCATTGATTTGGTTGCGATCAGCACGTTGAGTTTTCCCAATATCTCCTGGAAGACTATATGCTCACTTAAGAAAGAAATCGGGGAAAATGTTAAGCTTGATCGACCTAAAACTGTAACCAATGCTAGTCGGTTTGATTCGGATACTCCTTCCGATGGCTTGATGGTAGATGGGTCATCTCTGAGAGAATACCTTACTTCTGTTTCTGTTACAGATTACTACTTGCACCCTAATCCTTCAGTGGAGGAGATGCATTTGATAGGTGCTCGTTGGAGTTCCATTTCCGACGTCGAGAGAGGGCGGGGCTTCCCCGATGCTACCACGCGGCACTTTCCTAAAGTACCCTTACCCTCTGCGTGGAATTACACCTCGTATTCCCCGCCATCTTCCAATTATTCTTCTCATTCTAATTTCGAATATAGTTCTTCTGGAATCAACCACAACATCTTTGATTTTTCCTTGGAACTTGAGAAAGATGTTTCGTGTTCTCAGGCCGTCTCTAACGGCTGCACCTCCGCACGTCTCGTGAATAGTTCCCGTTCGCATCACATTGATTGCGAGCCACTCCCTGATTTGCAGAGCTGGAGCCACTTTTTAGCTTCCCCAGAGACCCTTCCATGTGACGTGTTATCCCTTGATGATATTGATTACGCTTGTAATCTGGTTTCTACTCAACATTGTCTCACGGACAATCTGAATCACGCGACTAATCCTCCTTACCAACTTAATTATCGCTCTAATAAGCTTTCGGATTCTGATGGATCCGCCTGGGAACAGTGCGACGGTTGCTTCTCTGCAGCCTCCGGGTACAGTGTTGCGGCTGTAATTAATACTGAGCCATCCCATTCCATTCTTGTGTCCCAGCAGCCTGTCTCGTACGTGCCCCATGTCTCAGACGATACGATTTCCTCTGACGCTTGGACAAAAGTACACTACTCCCCTTCTTCCTCCTCCCAGTCTTTCGCCTCTAGCAGACGATACTCTGGTGCTGGCTCACGATTTAGGGTTCTTGCGTCTCCTGTTAAGGCTTCTCTCCCTGTGTGTACTACGGATGGAACTTCCACTTCTTCCTCCTCCTGTGTGACTGCTGCTCTGCATCACAATCCTTCGTCCCTTGAATACCAGAGTGACAGCTGGGAAGTAATCTCCAGAAAGAAAGTTTGCCCCCCCTGGGTAAGTATTTGCAAACTTCAGAAAAGATGTTTTAAATGTGGTCTAAAAGGACACGAAAAAAGATTTTGTCGTTACAAAGGATTTTGTTTTATGTGTAAATCCCCAAATCACTCTGTAGCTCTATGCAAATATTTCCAGGATTCATCCATGGCCCCTCCCCAGCCTTCTTCCACAAAACCTGCGGGGCATACACCGCAGAATCCATTGGTGGTACCTCCTTCTGAGGCTATATGTAGCCGCTTTCAATACCTCTCGCGCAGTGCCATTATCACTGCTCATGCTCCCAACCTTACCAAGGAAGTTTTGGAGGCACACATCTCGTCATATTGGGCTGATGCCTCTGACATCACAGTACAACCTTTTTCTCCGGGGAAGTTCCTTCTTGTCTTTCCCTCGGTTTCACAAACACGGCTCTCTGCTTCAGAGGATTTCCGCTTCCTTTGTCCCCTAGACTCCAATTTCCAATGCAGTCGCTAGCCTGAGGGAAGAAGGTGTCTGGATACGTCTAGAAGGGATCCCCCATCACCTCTGGAATGTTGATGTCTTTAGACATATGACTGCTAACTTCTCTGATCTGTTGGAGGTGGATCTGTCCATTGACTCTGTGAAGACTCTAGGGTTTTCCAGAGTTAGAGTCAAGCTCCACCCTGGTATGGAAATTCCTGACTGTAGGTTTTTTGCATTTGGAAAAGCTGTCTATCCGATAAAATATAGACATAGTTGGGATCTTTGCGCTAATGTTGATACCACTCCCAAGCCTTCTAATGCCTGGCCCTCCAAGAATCAGACAGATGCCCCAAGCTCTAGTGCTCTGCACCCTGTTCGAAAACCATTCAAGAATTATAAAGGTTGGAGGAGTAACAAAGGCAATAAAAACAATAAAACAGGCAAATTCGTTTGGACAAGGCCCATCAGCCCAAAACCTAAATTTGTATCGAAGACAGCTGGGATTTTACCCACCCCTACCTCCTATGTCTCTATGGAAAACCCTTGTTCCATTTCTCCAGTGGCTGCTACTCAACCTAGTTATGAAGAAAAAGACACTACCAGGTTCATTGAATCTGAAATAAAAGCTAGGAATCTCTCTCTTTCAAAGTTTAAGAAAGTGCTAGCTGTCTATGATTGTTTAGAAAATGACGATTTGGGTGGCTCCTGCGAGATTCCTGCTGAACCACATCCACCAACCCCTATTCATGCACCAGGTAATTTTTATAATTATGTTGATTCACCTTATTTTGTGTATGATAATGATACTGTGGATCCTTCTACCTCTAAAACCACTGCGTCTTCTACCTCTGATGTTGCTTTGAATAGTCCCCCTGCTTTATGCGAAAATGACAGTAATCTTCTGGATGATGTGCTGAAATGGAACTCTTATGATCAATTCAGGAATTTTGCTAAGAATATTGGCATTACTTTTAACTCTATACCTGAAGTGAAAGATTTCTATGATCTTGTTAGAAATGACCAAGGTGTGCCTAATTTCAATCTCAATGAGGATTCTTTTATCTTTGAGAACTTTGCTTCTCTTTCGATAAACTCCTGTAATTAAATGTTAATGGCAGCATGGAATATTAGGGGTATGGGGGGTAGCAAAAAAAAAAACAAGCTATCCGCAGCTTGATTAAGTCAAATAAGTGTGATATTATCATTATCAGTGAAACTAAGCAGGAATCCTTCTCCCCTTACATTTTGAATAATATTGGTGGTGGGATAATCAACCAATAGTCTTTCCTTCCATCTTTGGGAGCATCAGGTGGAATTCTTATAGGTTGGGAAGATAGTCTGTTCACCTTATGCAATACCATTGTAGCTACATTTAGTCTATCCTTATATTTCAAAAACAATACTGATAACTTTGAATGGTGGCTTACAGGAGTATATGGGCCATGCGTACCTGGTTTAAAAGAAAATTTCATTGTGGAATTGGAATCTATTAGCAATATGGTTAATTCCAATTGGGTAATTGGTGGAGACTTCAATATGATAAGATTTTCACATGAACACTCTTCCAATTGTGGTAACACCCATTACATGAATGCTTTTAATGAATTCATTGAAAGTCATAGCCTGATTGATATTCCCCCTAACAACTGCAAATTCACTTGGTCTAATTTCCATGACCATCCCACGTTGGTCAGGCTAGACAGATTTCTAATCACAACTGGTTGGGGGGACAAA
Organism: Posidonia australis; assembly: GCA_024699735.1. Classification (NCBI taxonomy): domain Eukaryota; kingdom Viridiplantae; phylum Streptophyta; class Magnoliopsida; order Alismatales; family Posidoniaceae; genus Posidonia; species Posidonia australis. Next base: position 30,024 of record JAMKQA010009635.1, on the reverse strand, counting down.
TACCCTGACTCTTTCTGTTTGGGAAAATCTAGAGTCAGATCTGACCATATACCTATAACTCTCAGCACTGTCCCTTTTGACTGGGGTCCCGCCCTTTTCAAGTTTTACAAGGCTTGGTTCTTGATTGAGGGCTTCTCCAGTTTCATAGAATATAGTTGGAATAACTCCTCACGCTTCTGTGTGTCCACATCCCCTGTGGCCAGATTTGCATACTGTCTAAAGTACCTTAAAAAAAATATAGGTCTTTGGATTGCTCCCATTAGAGAACAAAGAAGGAATAGACTTCAGTTGGTGGAATCACAAATTACGCACATTGATTCCTTAATAGAATCCTGCAATGATTCTACAATTTTTCATATAAAATTGAAGGAACTTAAGGATGAACATCACCTTCTTCTACAAGAACAGGAAGTCTATTGGAAAAAAAATCCAGGATCCAATGGCTTAAAAAAGGGGATCTTAATACAAACTTCTTCCACAACATGGTAAAGCATAGAAGAAGGTCGAATGCTGTTTTTTCTCTTCTCATTAATGGCATTCAGGAATACTCCCCCTCCCTCATAAATAACGAAATAGAAAGACACTTTGTCAAACAATTCAACAAGGAAAAGCAAACATTACCTTATCTTGATTGGGACCTTCTAATGCCAACCAAAATTACTAACCCAAATGCCTTGGAAATTCCATTTTCCTTGGAAGAAATTCATATGAGTGTCACTTCTCTTCCTGGGGAAAAGGCTCCAGGACCAGACGGTTTCCCACTGTGCTTTTTTCAACACTTTTGGGACATCATGAAGGATGATTTGGTTGAAATTTTTAATGGATTACACTCTTCTAATGAGTTAGAATTTCTAGCTCACATTAATCAAACATTCATTTCTCTTATCCCTAAAAAAAAAGGTGCCAAGGAGATAAAAGAATTTAGACCCATCAGTCTGGTTAATAATCTCTACAAAATTATATCGAAAACATTAGCAACAAGACTCACCCCTGTTATTAATAAGATTATTGATAATTCTTAATGTGCCTTTCTGGTTGGAAGGTATATCGGTGACTGTTTCCTTGTTGCTCAGGAGGTCTTGCATTATTTAAAGATAAATGCTATTCCGGGCCTTATACTGAAACTGAACTTTGAAAACGCTTTTGACAATGTCAATTGGGATTTTCTAATCGAAGCGCTTAAAGGCTTAGGCTTCGGGAACAGATGGATCAATTGGATTAAGATGTGTATAAAACATGCTAAGTTTTCTATCTTAGTTAATGGCTCCCCTAAAGGGTACTTTCAGGCATCTAACGGTCTAAGACAGGGTGACCCTATTTCCCCATTTCTCTTTATTATTGTCACTCATGTGCTAAACAGGATGTTATCATTAGCAACGGAAAATAATCTCATTTCTGGGATTCAACTTCCCAATGGAGGCCCAAATGTTTTGAATATACAATATGCCGATGATACCATTCTTTTTCTAGAAGCAAAAGAGGACAATTTAATTAACATTAAGAGAATTCTTTGCTGCTTCCAAACCTGCTCAGGTTTGAAAATCAACTTCCATAAATCTTCTATTAATGGTATAGGAGTCCCGGATGGCTTTGTGCATAGAGCATCCCAAATTATTGGCTGTAATATTGAGGATTTACCCATTAAATATCTGGGTTTGCCTTTGCACTACAAAAAACCTACCACTAGAGACTGGTCTCCGATTATTGACAAAATTACAAAAAAATTATCACACTGGAAGGCTAAACATTTGTCTATGGGTGGGCGTCTCACATTGGTAAATGCGGTCTTATCTGTCATACCCACCTATTATCTATCTGTTTTACATATGCCTACAAATGTGGAGAAGAAAATTGATAATATCAGGAGACGATTTCTTTGGAACTCTTCGTCTACAAATTCTATTCGTCATTTAGTTAAATGGTCATCTTTATGCAGATCAAAAGATCAAAAAGGTTGGGGAATTATAAACTTGAAACAATTTAGCTTGGCATTGAAATGTAAGTTACTTTGGCAACTCCTTTCTAACTCATCTTCTATGAAATGGAAAGACGTAGTTAGAGCCAAATATTTTGTCAGGAATGGACATGGTGCAATACTAAATATTTCTAATGGGCGTTCCTCGCCCCTTTGGTCGGAGTTAAAAAAATGCTTTGATATTATAAATGGGTTTACTGATTTTCAAGTTAATAATGGTAGAAAAACCATATTCTGGGGAAATAGATGGTGGCAGAGAGAAAAGTTAAAAGATTGCCTCCCTGATTTATACCATATGTCAAATTATAAGCAAGCTACTGTCTCGAAAATTTTTCAGAATTTTTTTTTAAATCCTGACAGTTTATTCTTTTATCCTTTGAATTCGGATGTTGTAGGTAATTTGCATTCTCAAATGAACGTCTTTTTAGACATCCTTAATAACACCAACATTACTGTAGAGGAAGATATGTTACTATGGCAGTCCATCAACAAAGATTTTACTGTCAAATCCTGTTATAACATGTTAAATGATGGTAGTTGTAGATTTAAATACATGCATGAGATATGGGATTGTTGGGTGCCTTTAAAGATTAAACTCTTTGCATAGCTTGTGCTCTCTAATAAGATCTTGACAAAGGATAATCTTATTAAAAAAGGTTGGATTGGTATTGACAGCTGCCCTTTTTGTTTAAATAGTGCTGAAACGGTTGCACATATATTCCTGCTTTGTCCATTTACACAAAAACTTTGGAAGGCATTTACCAATGGATGTACCTATCCTACTGTGTTCTCAATTGTGGATTTATTTACTTATCCTCTTGTTCTGTATTTTCAAGCATCTTCAACAGGCTCTCTCACCTTTATTCATATATTTATCTGGCTTATTTGGAAGGAAAGGAATAATAGAACTTTCAGGGGCATTCCAAAAATCCCCAGTTTGATAATAAGTGATATTTTTTTGATGTTTCATTGTGTGGTAGAATCTTTGGGCACAGGATTTGAAAGATCAGAATTGCTGCAATCTTTATCTTCCTTCCAGCGGCAAAGGGATCTGGAGCACGCACCATTGGCTCCTTCTGTACATCAGGGAACGGAATACAATGCTACTACCCCGATGCTTAGGGAGGACAACCCTCCGATTTGATTAACTTTTGGTTAATCCTGGATATCTGTTGTGAACTTATTGATCCATTTTTGCAATACTTTGTGTTTCAGCTGGAAATTTTGGCTGTGTAATATGTGGTATCTGGACTTGGGTGAACTTTGTGATTTTGATCTATTTTATTAATACAAACTATTACCATTAACAAAAAAAGAGAAGGATGGCCTAAGCGAGAATGTCATGTAGAGATGGGAGCTTTGACACTAAGAAATGCAGTTGACACATTGATTTGATAGGCATATTCTTTCAAAAATGAATTGGATAGAGACCACCTTTACTCTTCCCTTGTAATAGGATCTGCCCCATCTGAACATCAATAATGAAATAATGAGTACTGGTGAGAATAACAAGGCAATCATTGTCAATATAGAATTGATTAATTGACAAAAGGTAAGCAGCAGCTTGAGGACAGTGAAGAACACGATTCATAGAAAGAGGATTGGAGGAAGTGTGTATAAAAACAGAATCGTATTAGTTATGTTGAGAGTGGAGCCATTGTCAACAACAATGTTATCACCACCATTGCAAGGTTTTGCAAAGGAGAGTTGTTTGAAAGTAGTTGTAATATGTTGATTGGCACCACTATCTGCAAACCAAGTATCACCACAAATTGACATGTTTACTTTAGCCATAAAAGCACTGTTGATTTGTGCAACCATTGCAACAAGAGTTTGAGGCAAGTGTCGTCCTTGGTAAGAAAAATCAAAGCAATGGAAGCAATCAAGAGCTTTATGACTTGTCCTACCACATATTTGACAGGATTCTTTCGAAGTAATATTGGTACTACCAGAGGGAGTAACATCACCACGAGAAGTTGAAATTGGTGTAGGCAGGATAGCATTTGATTTTGCTTTTCCATTCGACCGTCGATATTCGTGACCAGACTATTGAGTGACAAAGGCAAAATTGGATTCAAGAGCACTTGGTTTGTGATGTTATTCAAGGAGCATTTCAAAGGATAGTAGTTCTGTCTGAAAATCTAAGAAAGACATGGGTTTATCACAAGTAGCAATTTGGATGCTAATGTGGAATGGGAAAAAGTCATGATTAAGATCGCCAAGCAGAGTGTGCACAAGTTCATCTTCATCACATAGATGTCTAGTAGAAGCAAGTTGATTGACAAGATTCTTGGCATGATTCACATATTCAAAGCAAGATTTTTGATCTTGTCTGATGCTACGAAGCTAAAGTTGTAGGTGGTTGATACGAGAGCATGAAGAAGAGGCAAAGCATCCGACGAGATAGTCTCATGTAGCTTTTGATGTCTCAAGTCCAAACACACTTGGAAGAACATTAGGACCAAGAGAAGCATTGAAGCAAGACAGAACAAAGGCATCTTTCTTTTTCCATAGACGAAATGAAAGACTGACAACTTTAGTTGTGTCATCATCAGTAGAAGAGACGAACTGTGCTGGGTAGGAATCAAAGCCATCAACAAACCCATAAAGTTCATTGCTTTTAAGCATTGGCTTGGAATGGGAAAGCCATTGGAGATAATTATCTCCATCAAGCTTGATTGAAATCAGTTGAGCAACGTTGGGAGGAGTAAAGGTAAAAGTAGCAGAAGGATTTTGAGAGGCCATTAAGAGAATCAGAAGGAAAAGCATTTGCTTGACAAGAACTCTAGTACCATGAAAGAATTTGAGGAACGTATGGTTTTAGTATTTGAAACCATGCTTAACTTCTCATTTATAGATATTGCAGATATTTACAATTGTTAAGGAAAGTTGTTACAACAAAATGGGAGAATATTTGAATTTAAACTTTTAGTTTGTTGAGAATTAGCCATAGTCGAAAAACTCAGTTGCATATAAAGATTCACTAACAACAACTTCCTTTTTACTATTTCGGTAAACTTAGTCAACCTAAAGGTGTAAAACAAATAAGGTCAAACCAAAGCCCAGACAAATCCTAGGCCAAACTATAATTTGTTCAGGGATCAGACTCACAAACACATGATTAGAGTGCAGCCCGACTAAGGGTCCTTAGTCTCTGTTTGAATTTAGAATAATTCTTAGAATAAACTCAAAATATAAATTAACATTCCATTTAATTATATAAAAATCGAAATAAACTTGGAATGATAGTTTTTATTCTTATTTACTTATTCTAGAATAGTTATTTTGCTAGAGAGATGAAATAAAGTTATTTTACCAAGTCATTTTGATTCATATATATCTATGGTATGGTTTTTTTGCATAAAAATGATATATTTTTAGTATAGTGTATGCATGTTTCAAATTAGATATATATTTTGATAATAAATTTGATTAATATTAATTTACATATTTTTCACTTATTCCAATATTTATTTTATTTTTCAACTAAATTAGAATTTCTATTTATACACACTTATTAGTTATTTACTTAAAAAAACTTTTAAATAAAATAACAATATTATCAGAATATTAATACCGCTTTTCACTTATACATACTTTTATTATTTTACATCCAAAAGAGGACTTAAAGGATTTGGATGGTGTTGGGCCAATGCTAGGTTTAGACGTTTTTAAAAATAGAAATTAATAAATAAAATTAAATAAAAACTTTGTAAATAATGTTATAACAATAGATGTGTGGTACTAATAAATTTATTGAATATCAAAACTTTCTATCTTGAACATTCATCCAAACATATAAATAATAAGATCTATAATTATAAATAAATAATTATAACTACTAACAAATAGTTACCGGATAACATCATAGATACTATAAAATTTTCCGATAACAATTAAATAACCGAACTTTCAGACTAAACTGGCCGAGCCGTGGTCGGACCTGGGCGCCGCAACCCTCGACCCAGTACGGCCTGCTATAAACCCTAGCGAACACTATCCATATATAAGTACCAGAAGACGCCCGCCTCACGCTTTCATCACCGTCCCCCACGCCTTCCACCACCGCCGCGGTAGATGGTACTCTTCCGATCCAACCACCCCCACCAGAGTCTCCTCAGATCTCCCTTCCTTTTCTGCCTTCGCGTGTTCTCACCCCGTGTTTTCCTCTGATTACAGGCGCCGAAGAAGGACTCTAAGGCTCCTCCTCCGTCCTCCAGGCCCGCGAAGTCTGGCGGTGGCAAGCAGAAGAAGAAGGTATCGTCTCTTCCTATACTTGTATCTTCTCTTTTGTGTCGTTGTTCATCTGTGTTTATGGGAATAAAAAAAGAAGTTCTTTTTTGAGGTCAGGTTTGTGTTTGTTTGACAGAAATGGAGCAAGGGAAAGCAAAAGGAGAAGGTGAACAACCAGGTTCTGTTCGATCAGGCCGGGTATGATAAGATGCTCACCGAAGTGCCGAAGTACAAGCAGATTACTCCCTCTGTGCTGTCTGAGCGGCTCAGGGTAACTTCACTCGATTTGGATTTTAATCTCGATATGCGTGAATATGGTCTTTAATCTTTGAGATTCGTGGAATCTTGTCCTCTTTATGTAGGTTATTACAAAGTAAACGTTCTAGTTGTGTTCTTTTCGTTTATGTTGATCGCTTTCTTTTAAAACCTTTTTGGGGACTTGGTGTTTTTTTTGTTAAATTGGTTGTTACTTATGGAGCACATTAATTCCTAGTTGTTTCTTACCACTAAGTAAGAGGCATGATTTGTCCCATCCAGAAATTTAATGAGTGCTTGGATTGAATAAAATTAAATGCCTTGCTTGAGTATTTTCTTTTGAGTGTATGATTTTGCGGTTTAAGTCGGAGGGTTTTTTCTTAACACGGGGCAGGCTTTGAACCGTGGCCTTTCAGCCTCCTTTTGCCTTTTTTGAGGCTTATACGTAAAAGGTACAACGAAGTTGGAGAGCCAGGGGCTCTAACCCTGCTCTTATTGGGAAAAAAACCATCTTAACAGCTAATTGGTAGCCAATTAAAAAACAATTTACTAACTCTTGTTTCCATGTTTTATATGCCTGTACTGTGCATTGATTGCATAGAACCTAAGCATGAATGTGGTTAAAACAATATGGAATTGGATGGATTAAAAAAAAAACTATTTGTGTACTAGTCCCTTTATCTGGCACCTTGATTTCTAGTGTGCACGTCTGTGTCTATTGATGAATCTGCTATAACTTTACCTAAAACTTGTCTTATTCAATTTTAGGTTTGCTTTCTTTTTGCTAACTGTTCTTCGTTTATATTGTAAATCTACATATTAAACATCAGCTGATTTATAATTTTTATATATCATATGGCTGTGGAAGTAATTATCTAGGTAAAATTGAATGGCTCTAGATGTATGAAAGGGAACTAGATGTTTGTTGTAGAGGATAATCTTGATTTTCTTATAATCTCAATTTTATTGTAATGTTATATAATGTAAGATTCAATTTACAAAACCAAAACAAAACAATTCTTTCAATTAATATTGCTTTTCTTTCAGTCCTCATTGTTTCATATGAACACATGTGAATTATTTGGAAACGAGTTTTTCCTTGGTGTTTATATAATTTTCTCCAAACATTGTTCATTCCTTGGTTAATATTTTACCTATTTAAATTTTTACTTTTCCGTTAAAAAAACCTATTTAAATGTTTCAACTTAAGCCTTGACAAAATCATTTTGACTACATTTGCTTGTAGTTTTATTAATATGCTATTTCTTTTTTCAATCAGTTTTATTAATTGGATATATTTCTTTAAATATTTGGTTATTTTTAGTTGTTGTGTATTATTACGTATAATTTTGGTTATACTTTTGTTATGACTTTTTTCAAATTTCTTTATGGAACTCCATTTTTTTGAGCTACCCAAAATATTATAGGTACATCTAATAAATAGACAAGAAAAAAATTTATTTTTAAGCTTCTCAGTTAAAAAAGGGCTGGTTATTTAACTCTGACTAGGTGATGAGTTTTCATTATTATTAAATTTGTCTATTTTCTGTTGTTTCTAAAAATGTGCTAATTTGCTTTTTGGTGGAATTCTAAGAGAAAATCGTTCCAATCTGTGTTGGAAATTGGAAGATAAGGTTGGGCCAGGATACATAATGCACCAGTGATCGGTCTGTTGTGGTCTCGTCTAAAGTAATTTGTTCTAAGACTTGCCACCAGACTTGTATCTGCCCTGATATTCTAGATCGGGCCAGTCACTGGTTCTTGCTTATGTAAATTAGCTTAACAAACAGGAGTTTACGGACTAATATTCTTCTGTTTGCACTAATATTCTTCTGCTTGCATTCTCGGTTGAATTAATCTCTATGATTTGTTTCTAGATGTGTTCTATTTTATAAATATCGATTGAACAGTACAGTATACTATTTTTTTAATTGAATTGCACAATGCTAATAATGAATTCTCTTATGCGAAAGAAATCTAGTTCCATATATTACACAATGAAGATTTCTTTTTCTTTTCAATAATTTTTATCTTTTTGGAGCTATTTTCAGATCAATGTATCATTGGCAAGAAGAGCGATCAAGGATTTGTTGGCTAGGGGTTCCATTAGGGTGGTGTCTGCACATTCCAGCCAGCAGATCTACACAAGAGCTACAAATACTTAAAAAGAGAGTTTTCTAGTTTAATCTTATGATGGATATTAGTTTCTTTGGCTAGTCCTGTTTGACTGCAATTTATTCACTTTCTGAACTTGCACTTCTTTCTATTTTTGTTTCTGTGCCTGTTAAATTAAAATTTCCAGATTTTGACGCTCTCTTTTGGGCTGGATTGTGGCATGTTGATTTGAGATGAGATGGTGCTTAACGTTTAAGACAAGCTCAGAATAAATATGTAAAGGTTTGTTTTTTTTTTAATTTTGCAACTAATAACCGATGTCAAGCTATGTTATGCTGCAGCTGTAGTGTCATTAGATTGAGATAACGTAGTAAATAGAACTGATCAAGGCATGCTGGTAAAGATTTCCTTGACAAGACTTTTTCACACAGATGGCTCAGAGGTCTGTATAAAAACCTAACGACGTTGTGTTGGTTGAGGGTCCTGGGGTTCAACTCATGTTACTGGTTGGTGGGAAATGTTTGCGATATCAACCAAATTTGGATGTACTGAATCTTAATATTTGATTCCCGGAGATTGAATCTTATTGCTGATCACCGAATATTCAAGCGCTATCTTTTCGCAGCTAAACATTCACTAATTAGTCGCGTAGTACCTGAATCATGTCCTGTAACGTAGTATCCTACCGGGTCTAGCTCAGACACGAGCACAATAACTAAAGTCTGCTGTTCTACGACTCGAAGCCCTTGCATCTTCAACTAGAAAGGAACATTGTCGCACTAGGTCTCCAAAAGAACGGGGCTCCTGTTGTCCTCGATGATGTTGTTGCTTTACATCATCTCTCATCTGAGGTCCGTAATAAGTTGATTCTAGTAAGGCGACCGTTCCACCTTACCTTGGGTGAATCAATTGTTAGTGTAGTTGATCGAAGCACATCTTTTAGGTTCGAATCTTATAAATTGTAGAAAAAATATATATATATATTTACCGATTTTAAAAAAAAATCTTGTTTTAGATTTTTTTTTTTTTTTGTAAACAATAGTTAAATATATATTAAATAAATATTTGATTATGATACTACCACTAAACATAAAAGTGTTATAATAATGTATCTGTTTTAAATAGTCTTAAAGGCCAATAAAGTAACAAAATCAATTCTACTTAATACAGATCAGGCCCACAAAATTTATGAAGTCCATTATTTAAAATAAAACTATAAGATTCTACCAGTAGTCGAATCATAATCCACATTTAAAGGGTTATCAACATCGTTGAGAATTGTGACTATAGTAGAGGTAACTCCAATGGAGAAAGTAAAAATTTGGGAGGTCAAGTCGATTTTAGCTCTTTCTCAATCTTCCTATATGCTAACAATCTCAACAGATGTTCCCTCTTCAAGAGGACCTGAACTAATATTTCTTGTCCAAGAAGATATTAGAGAGATAATATTGGTAATAATATTTTTGTTGATTAACAAATTCCTAAATATTATGTTATTCCTGATTAACCACAAGGACTACGAACTGCTTGAACTAGTGCATTCCAATAATTTTCAAAAAGCACTAGAATCTCCAGTAAGGATATGTCAATAGTACCATTCAGAAAAAATTACCAAATTAACTTAACATAAGGACAATGAATAAATAGGTGAGTAGCTGTTTCTGTATGATTACCACAAATGGAACATGTTGTTGATCCAATCCATCCTTTTTTATTTAAATTATCTCTAGTAAGGATCTTATTGTTACATACTAACCACACAAACAATTTAACTTTTAAAAAAGTACGGTATTTCCAAATACAATTAGTTAATGCAGTTTTAAGACTACTATCATTGAGAATGTCATAACAGGACTTATCAAAAACCTATTGTTCCCAATACAAGTCTAGGATATTGTATCTATATTTTCCTCCAAATGTTTATTTTCTATGATATTTACAAAGACTTCTAATTGTTCTGGTAGCAATTCCCTATTGGTTGAACTAACCAGTTGTAAAGGAAACAACTTGGCGAAGTTTGTTTTATATAAAGATTATATCTTCATAACACTTATTTTTTTATTTTCGGTGACAGTATATAAATGAGAGAGAGAGTATTTCAGACCTTGCCTTAGGTGTCCTACCCATCTTTTGTCATGACACTCCATGATCACTTTCATCCATGGATTTCCCCACGTGGGTACAAAGAGCAAATCTCCTTGGTGTAGACTTGGACTAATGGTTGTTGTGTACTTGTGGTGACGGTGGTTAATAGTGGCCATGACGATTAAAACGGACATAATGGTGGTGGTGGTGGTGAGATGATTGTGACTGGTGGTGGATAACAGTGGTGCTGATGGAAGTGGTAATGAGGTGATCAAGATAATGGTGGTGGTGGTGATTGTGATTGTAGGCAAGTAAATTTTAGGCCTTGGGTTAGTTTAATCAAGGAGATTCATGGCACACAACTTTAAATGGGGGTATAGAAGAAAAAAAGTGGAATAATAAGAGCATATAGTGAATAATCAGGTTTAGGAGGAATACTGATAACATAAAAACCCATACTTCTATGCCAGCATTGCATGGACTTCAAGTAGTCATTTCACTGTTAATTGGGCATGCCCTATGCCAATGGAAAAAGAAAGAAAGAAAATACTCAACTAATAGAAATCAACATTTAACCATCCATTGTATGATTGCGTCACAAATTACATGCCTAGACTCTAGTCTATTATCGATACAAAAACTAGAAACCATTTCCTACTGCCAAGTAGTTCCTAAAATCCAAATATAGGATCAAGTAAAGAGGAAGCTACAACAAATTATCTAGATTTCAAATTGTTTGTGTCAGGATTTATGCTCTGGTGGACAGTTGCTAGTTCCCTAACGAATTTGTGGTCAAGGGTGGACATCCACTATTCATTTTATTTTTCCTTTATTTTCTAGCTCTCCTATATAAAGGAGATTGTACTCTTTTTGTTATTGAATAATAATATTCTTTTCTTCTTTCATTCTATCATGGTATTAGAACTAAACCCTAATCTATACATCCCCTTCCTCCCTCCATTGTCCCATCTTCCTCCACTATTAGCTTCCTCTTTTCCTCCACCACGCCTTCTACCATCATTCTCTCAATTCCTCTTGGTGATCTAGTCTTTGATCATCATTGTGGTGCTTGTTTAAGGACTGCCAATCCCCTCTTATTAGATTAATTATTATCCCCTCTTGCATGATTAACTACTAATTGTTATCTTTTGTGTGTGATACACATTACTTATGGTCTAGTCCTTTACCCCAACTTTTGCCTCTGTCTCTGAGTTGAAGACAACTTTGGTTACTAATATGACGTTTAATGGTCGTAATTATCTTCAGAGGACTCAAGCTTTCTGTCGATTTCTTGATTCTCAAGGCCATAAATATCATCTTGATAAATGTTGGACTCAAGATTTCCATCGGATAGAAAAGACTCCAAGTTTACGACTTAGAGACAACCTGATTGTGCGATGTAGACATGGAAGATAAATGTTGTAAAATAGGAACTTGTTGCTAGGATTGGTTGTGCATCTTTGGTTAACGAGATGTGGACATCTATTAAGGAGTTATACTTCAATGAGGCTAATGGATCACATACCTATGAGTTGTTCAAGAAGATTGTGGACAACAAACAAGAGGTTCGGTCCATCAATGAGTTCTATTCAATCTACAAAAGGGTTATCAATGAATTCCGTGAATTGGTGCCTCTTACCATTAACTTTGACAAACAAAGAAAACAATGAGGGGATTTATTTGTTTATGGTTTTTTGATGAACTTAAATAAAAACTACGGGATGTTAAAGGGTTAATTATTGAATGAAAAGACAATTCCTTCCTTAAAATCTGTATTTTCTTGTCTATCTACTGCATCCTTGATTATATCCCTGTTAGCTATGACATTGATGGATCATTCTACTATGACTACACGTGATGGCTCTAAGGCTAACAAAGTAACTAATGGTCACCATCGACAGTTCTCTTGAGGGTGTAATGTCCAACTGCATGATGATCGAAAGTGCACGTGTTTTGCAAGCCAAAACATACAAAGGATACTTGTTGAAAAGAGCATGGGAAACCATATTAGATCAAGGGGTCAAAGTCTTCTAGAGTGCCTGTAGCTACTACAGAACACAAACAATTCTTCAACATCTAGTGATATAATTTATCTATCTCGTCAGGAGTATGACCATCTTTGTGGATCTCAATCTTCTACCTTTGTTGCTACATATGCTCTAGAGTCAGGTACATCTGCCTTTATCGCTTCTCATGATAAATGTTGGTTAATTGATTCCGATGCCTCGAGTCATATAAAAAGTAACCACATGCTATTTTCTTGTCTTTCTGTTGCCTCTCGGTGCTCTCTCATTACCATTGTAGATGGTTTAGTGTCTCCAATCACTACCGATGGCACTGTTAAAACCTCATCTGTTACATTAGATCGTGTTTTACTTTTTCCCAAATTATTATTTAACTTGTTATCTATGAGTCAAATTACCAAATCCTTGAATTATTTGGTAACCTTTTTTCCCCCTCATTGTCTTTTTCAAGACCTTCAAACGAGGGCGACAATTGGTGGAGTTGTTGAGTTAGGAGATTACCATGTTAGTCCTACCTCTGTTGTTGCTACGTCTACTATTATTTTTTTTGTTTCAATGGCATTGCCATCTTGGTCATCCTTTCCTTACTAAATTGAAGAAAATTGTGTCCATTAGTGAGTTAGTATCTAACTTCTTGTATGATGCGTGCCAAGTAGGCAAACATCATCGGATGGCTTTTCCTTTATGTTCTAAGAATAAAAGTACTAGTTTGTTCAGTTAATTCATAGTGATACTTGGGGGCCATGTCCAAGAAATTTATCTCAAATGTGCCTTTCTCAAAGAAATTTTCTTTGAGCAACAAAATTTTTTTGTTGAATCCAACCCATCATGAGGTGTTCCTATTCTAGTGCTGATTGACTCAATCATATTGTTTGAGCCTACTTCAAGTGCCCTTTCTCCTTTATAGGAGAATTCCAGAAGACATTCAGTAGCTCTTGAAACTCAACCAACTACTATTGAGCTACAATCAAATGGAGGTCTGCCACCCTTGCTTCCAACTGATTTGAATCTTCCTATTGCTTTTTGCAAAGGAATACATCGCTATACTCAATATCCAATTGCCAATCTTGTATCCTTTGATCATCTTAGTTGTTTCCGTACCTTTGCTATGTCCATTACACCTATTTATGTGCTTAAGAATTATAGGGAAGCTCTTCTTCATCCTAAATGGAAAAGGCCTGGGATCTAACCACCTTTCCTGATGGTGTCTCACCTATTGTGTGTAGGTGGGTATTTGTAGTAAACTTTTTACTTAATGGATTAGTCGACAGGTATAAGACACATTTGGTGGCCAAAGGCTTCATAAAGACATATGGGATTGATTACTTCGAGACCTTCTCTCTTGTTGCGTGAATGAGATCTATAAGGATCATTGTCTCTGTTGCTATTAATAAGGAATGGTCGATCTATTAGATGGATGTCAAAAATGCTTTTCTATATGGTGATCTGTCTGAGGAGGTGTATATGGGGCAATCACCTGGTTTTATTACTCAAGGGAAGAAGATGGTATGTCGCTTAAGGAAATCGATTTATGGCTTGAGCAAAGTCCTAATGCCTGTTTTATCATCACTACAGCTGACTTTATTCTCAATAATGTAGATCATTCGATGTTTGTTAAAAAAGGATCTAGTGGCATTGTTATTGTTGTTGTATATGTGGATGATACCTTGATTTCAGAGAGCGACAGTGTTGGGATTGTTGTTGTGAAGAAATATTTTCAAAGTACATTTGTCACTAAGGACTTAGTCCTATTGAAGCACTTCCTTGACATTGAAACTGCTCATATCAAACAAGGAATCAAATTATCTCAAAAAAAATACACCATGGATCTCCTAAAAGAAACTAGTCTTTTGGGAGCCAGATTTGCAGACTTGCAGATGGAAGCAAATATAGAATTATGGTGAAAGGATGTGGATTTTGAAGATAGAACTCACTATAGATAGTTTGTTGGCAAGCTAATTTATCTTACTGTTACTAGACTTGATATTGCATTTGCAGTGAACTTGACTAGTCAGTTCATGAAGAAACCCAAGCAAAATCATTGGGATGTTGTGTGTCATATATTGAGATACATCAAGAAAACTCCAAAGAAAGAATTGTGGTTTAAGAAGAATGAATATCTGGATATCATTGCCTATTCTAATGCTAACTAGACAGGTGACAAGAATGACAGAAATCGATATCAAAATATTGTACTTTTGTTGAAGGCAACCTTATCTCATGGAAGAATAAGAAACAAACTATTATCTCAAGATCTATTGCTAAAGCAGAATATAGAGCTATAACTTTTACAACTTATGAGATTATCTGGATAAAGTCACTCATGAGAAGCTTTGGGGTGACCTACAATAATCCTACTCTTATGTTCTATGATAATCAAGTGGCCATTCATATTGCTAGCAATTAGATTTTTCATGAACACACCAAACATATTGAGATTGATTGTCACTTTGCAAGGAATGTTGTGATTAACCAAACCATTTGCAATCTATACCTCAATTTGAAGGAGCAAGCTATTAATATCTTTACGAAAGTGCTCAAAAACAATGTCTTCCATTATTTAGCAAGTTGTGCATGAAAAATATCTATAATCCATCTTGAAAAGGAATGTTAGAATTTGTGCTTTAACAAACATCCATACAAATATCCACTAATTTCGTAATAACACAGAGATCTAGGGAAAACTTGCAAGTATAACGCGTCAACAGTGGACATCCACACAGACATCTGCTACGATATTCAATTTATTTTTCCTTTATTTTTAGACTCTCAAATATATAAGATATTGTATTTTTTTTGTTATTGAATAATAATATTCTTTTCTTCTTTTTCATTCTAGTGTAATTGGCAACAAAATTCCACTCGAAAGTGGAACTCGCAACAAAGGGCCTTTTATTTTCACTTGCAAGAGAGAGTCAGTTTTCTTTTTTATGTCAATTTTATCCTTCCATAAAATATCCATTTCTCACACCATCCTCGTCTAGTCCTAACACCCTCTTGCCCTCATGCCGTCGAGCCTTCTCACGTCCTTAAACCGTCCAACCCTCTCGCCCCCTTAAACCATCCAACCCTTTCATTCCCATTCTCATGTCTCTCTCGTCGTCTCACCCTAGTCTTCGTCTTCTCTCTTGCAAATATCAAATCCCTAGTAGTCGAGTATCACCCTACCCTTCGCCCTCTCTCGTACCATCCTACCTTTTGCTTTTGTCAAGGAAATCCCTAGTCATCACCCTCTCTTGTCCTCTCGAGCACTATCCTACCTTTTCTTACATTGACAAAATCCCTAGTTGTCGAGTACCACCTTAACCATCAAACACCACCTCACCTTCACACCCTCCTACCCATCAACCACCTAGTCACTGTCGACACCTTCACCCCCTTGCTGCCAATACCACGCATTTGTTGCCGCTAAGGTAAGAGATACATGAGATATGATTTTTAGAATCTATTTTCATATGTTTACATGAGACATGATTTTTAGAATCCATTTTGATAAATTTGATTGTATATGTTTACATGGACATGATTTCCTCTTACATGAGACATGACTTCTTCTTATATGAGGCATAATTTTTAGATATATGAGACATGATTCCTAGATACATGTGACATGATTTCTAGAATACATGAGACATGATTTCTAAATATATGAGACATGATTTCTAAATACATGAGATATGATTTCTAGGATCCTTTTTGACAAATTTGATTGCATATGTTTACATGAGACATAATTTCCTCTTACATGAGATATGGTTTCTTCTTACATGAGACATGATTTTTAGATACATGAGACATAATTTCTAGATACATGTGACATGATTTCTAAAATACATGAGACATGATTTCTAAATATATGAGACATGATTTCTACAATCCATTTTAATTGCTATTTATTTGCTTCGAATGAGATATGATTGCTGATAATTGCAATAGATTAGTGAGAAATACATCTAATAAGCACATTATTGTTACATATTTCATGTCTCATATTTATCTATTTTGTATATAAATAATGCTACTCAAAGTGTTTTGTGTAAATTTTGTAGAAACCTGAACACTTGAGAAGAATTGAGAAAAAAGAAGGAAGAGAAAAGAATAAAAGCTAAAAAGAAATTCAAATGCAGTCAAAGATATTTTGAAGCAGAAAAGAAAATATATTTTTGACCTAATATTTGTTATTTACATTCTCTAGATAGAAATATCTTGTATTCAAAATTCAAAATCAAATTTTATATTTAGATTTATCTCTAACGTAAGAAAGTCTTTGTAAGTCTATAAAAGGATCCCTTGTGTAGATCTTAGGGTATCGTCTTCTACCTTTAGGCTTAGTCTATTTTTTCTATTGTTGTAGGAGATATTCAAGTTCCTTTAATGTAATATCAGATTTTATTAATATAAGTTTATTTTTCATTTCAATTATGTCTTGCACTTCTCCTTCTTCATCTCTTATTTTGATGTTTTTCGTTATCAAGCTAGGCTAAATCACGCTTTACATCTAGGGTCCTTGAAGTTAGATTTAGGATATGATTATAATATTTAATTTCATCCCATCTTCGATGTTTCATGATTATTGACTCTTTCTTATTATCTACTTTTACATTTATATTTTGATAGATCATTTTTAATCACGTATTCTCATGGTCTATACTTAATGATTGTTGTTTAGAAATAAGAAACGTTTCATATGTCTTTTTATCTTGGTATATTGTACTAACATGCATTTTGATAGATCATCATAGAATCATGTTTCTTTATGATTTATTCTTGTTATTGACATGTTAGATCTTGATATTGCATAGTAGGTGTTACATTTTCATGCATTATTCTTATTTAATAATAATCCTTGATAATTAAAATCTTGTTGCAAAAGATGAGATGAATTAGATATTTACATGATCCACTATGATTTAATAGATAGAAACTTTAGATGTACATTTTATTATTGATAGTTTCTTTATGATTCCCTTCTTTTTATTTAGTTTTAAATATAATCCATTATTATCTCTCTTACTTTTTTAATTCGCATTTTACAGTCAAAGTTTTAAATGCCACGAGTCTTTGTGGGATCGACCCGTACTTGCATATATACTATATAGTACGTCGTGCACTTGTGATTAAATAAAATTACTTTTCTTTAGACATCAATGATTTTGGAATTTGGATTTGGAAATTATGTTTGAAAAAAGGCTAATATAGTTTATCAATTAAGTCGTATTAAATTTCAATTGATTTGTTTCTCTTGTGATGAAACAGATGAGGACTAAGATGTCAGCCAATAGGAAAAGGATGTATCCCATTAAAGACAACATTAAGAAGCGAGTTACAAGAAGTATAATTCCTCTATTAACTAAAATGATTTGTGTGATATGAACATGAATGTGCATAAAATGGTCTGAATGCATTTTATATGATATTAATTAATTTTTAAGGTAATCTGAATGCATTTTAATTAATTTTTATGTATATGATGTCGATAACATTAGACATGTTTACATGAGACATGATTTAAGTTAACTGAGATACGATTGCTCTTTACATGAGACTTGATTCAATTTTAATGAGATATGTTTGCATGTTATACTTGCTATATCTCAAGTTATACATTAATGTTATGCAAATTCATATAAACAATCAATCAAGTTTATCAAATCATGATTTTAGAAATCATGATTGCATTATTGTCTATCAAAATATGCTTGCTATCTCTTTATGTCAAATGAGAAATGATTGCTGATAATTGATTGTTTATACGCTCTTGCAAAGCACTAGTGTTGAATATTAGGAACTGTATAGAGGCTTATATGATTACTGATAATTGATTGCTTATATGTGCTTGCAAAAATCAGTTTATCTCTATTAAGGGAAAGCTTCTGTACAATTCTCTTGAGCTTATCTTGGTGTTCCTAATATATTTCAATGGTATCTTGATTTTGTTTCCTTTTTATTTCTCATGAGACATGAGACATGATTTCTTCTGAGACATGACATGATTTCCACTTATATGATATATGATTGCTTCGTACATGATACATGATTTTATATGTAAGATATGATTGCTATTTCGTTCCTGCAAATGAGATATGATAGTTGATAATTGCATAAGACTAGTGTATTACATGAGACATGAGATATGTTCACATGAGACATGATTTATGTCTACAATAAAGTGAGATATCATTGTATTTGATTGTATATGAATTTACTTAACATTAGTAAGATATGATAAATTTACTTGTAGGTATAACCTTAATGAAAGAGCCTACACCACCAACACCAAAAAAGGCTAAGCTTGCAAGTTGGATTGCAAGTTCTTCTTTAAGTATGCTTTTTCAATGAGATATGATTGTTGTTTATTACTGTTTGATATAACATGATATTGTTGTTTACATGATAAATTTGTCAATAACTCCTTAGGCATCCATTTGGGTTTCAAAGAAGCCCAAGAATTTTTAATTGGGAGTTTGTGGAGCATTGAGGTGTTCACAAAATTTTTTGTGAAATTGTTCGAAGAAAAGAGGCCACCAAGGTATAGAAACATTTATTCTTTGAACATTGTTGTCTTTTTGATGCTTCTATTTATTCTGTTTATCATATATTTATTTCTTTTTATGTTTACTTTTTTTTGATAGGCGAAAGAAGGTGCCCTTATGCCATATCCTTCTGAGAGATGAATTATCCATACTTTGAGGAAGAAACTAAGGGATTGGCTTCTGAGTGTAAAGAAAATGAACAAGATTAAGCCATAGGAGGAGAACACGAAGGAGGAGAAGAAGAGGGCAAAGAAGGGGGAGAAGGACAAGGCAAGGGAAAAGCAGAAGGCAAGGGGGAAGGAGAAGAAGGTAAAGGAGGAGGAGAAGGAAAAAAGGAGTGATATGGAGTGGAAGGAAAATTCCACCACTGAATTAGAGATACAGACTGATTTTAATCTCTAGTTAGAAAATAAGCTTTTGAAAGCACAAAATTGTGAATTAAATTATCAAATAAAGGAGTTGAACTTTAAGGATCAACACCTAGAGTGGAAAATCC
The DNA here is from genome assembly GCA_024699735.1 of Posidonia australis. NCBI lineage: Eukaryota > Viridiplantae > Streptophyta > Magnoliopsida > Alismatales > Posidoniaceae > Posidonia > Posidonia australis. The sequence goes on along the minus strand of JAMKQA010009635.1, from coordinate 10,308 downwards.
ACCGAATAGAGAATGAGAAACAATTAGAGGCCATCGTAGTAAATAAGGTATAATTTGATTCTTTTTCTAAGTATGTGCGTTCCTGTCATTGTTGATTGTGTGACATGATTTGATTTTGTAAGACATGATTTGCTTCTATGAGATATAATAGTAGACATGATTGTTATTCTATAATATATGATTTATTTCTACGAGACATGATTGTTATTCTATAATATATGATTTATTTCTACGAGACATGATTGTTATTCTATAATATATGATTTATTTCTACGAGACATGATATGAATTGTGTGAGACATGATTTGCAATTTTATGAAATATGATTTTTGTTTCTGTGAAACACAATTTGTGTTTCTGGGAGATATGATTTGTATATTACATGATTTACTTTTCAATGAGACATGATTTATATATTACATATTTCATTAGATTTGATTGTTTTAATAAAAATAAGATATGTTTTCTTTATAAATTGAGATATGCTGCTTTTAATAGGTTTCTCTAAGACTTGTTTTGCATTTGTGTGAGATATGAGACATGTTTTGTATTTCTTGTTTTAGTAAGACATGAATTGCATTTCTGTGAGACATAATTTGTGTTTCTATGAGACATGATTTGTTTTTCTGTGAGACATGATATGTTTTTCTGTAAAATATGTTGTATGAGACATGATTTGTATTTGTGTGAGCATGAGACATGATTTGTATTTCTTGTTTCTATGAGACATGATTTGCGTTTTTGTAAGACATGATTTGTTTTTTTTTGTGAAACATGATTTATTTTTCTATGAGATATGATTTTCTGTGAGACATGTTTTATATTATATATTTCTATGAAATATCATTTGTATATTACATGATTTGCTTTTCTACGAGACATGTTTTATATATTACATGTTTTATTAGATTTGATTGTTTTAATAAAAATGAGATATGAATTCCTTTGATAATTGATTTTAATTCTATGACATGTGATTTTGTAGAATGGGGAGGAACGAAGAAGAGAGGGAGAAAAGAAGGAAGAAAGAATTTCACTAAAAGTACGCATCAAATGAGATGTTTTTTTTAATATAAAGATATGTGGTTTTATCAAATGAGATATGTTTTCTTTAGAAATTGAGATATGTTGGTTTTAATAGGTTTCTCTGAGACTTGTTTGGTGTTTGTGTGAGACATGATTTTTATTTCTTATTTGTGTGAGACATGATTTGTTTTTTTATGAGACATGATTTGTGTTTTTGTGAGATTTGTTTTTTGCAAACAGATATTATTGTCTGTGAGACATGTTTTATATTACATGTTTTTGTAAAACATGATTTTCTTTGAGGATTGATTTTAATTCTATAAAATATGATTTTTGTAAGAGGGGGAGAAACAAGGAAGAAAGGAAAAAATAAGAAGGAAGAGGAGATTCCACCAAAAGTAAGGTATTTTCTTTATGAGATATGATTTTCTTTTCACAATATTGTATTATGATAGTAAGATATGATTATTATTATAATAGGTTTCTGTAAGATATGTTTTACATTTATGTGAGACATGATTTGTATTTATGTGAAACATAATTTGCTTTTCTATGATACGTGATTAACTTTTCTGTGAAACATGATTTGCTTTGCTGTGAGACATGATTTGTTTTTCTGTGAGATATAATTTATATATTACATGATTTGCTTCCTATGAGACATAATTTGTATATTACGTATTTTATTAGAAACGATTGTTTAATGCAAATGAGATATGATTTTTATTAGATATCATGTTTCTGTGAGACATAATTTGTTTTTTGTGAGATATGATTTTTATAGGTCTCAAAGGAAGAAATGAAGGAAGAAGTAAAGCAAGTATGCTTGGACATCTAATTCATAATGTTCTATTTTAATAATAATCGTTATTGATGAGAAGGGTCCACGATTGAAAAGATCGAAAGGAAAAGATGATGTCCCTTTATGTGAAGATTTCAACTAAAAAGGAATGACAACAATAGAAGAAATATATCAAGGATTCTATTGTAGTCACTGATAGCTCTTGCAAAATGGTGGACATCATATATGATTTGCATTTATTTAAAGTCAATTAATGAAATACATATGACTACAGAGACTTGATCGTATTTACAGAAGAGGTTAACATATGTAGGAGGGATCTATGACGTCTGTTATATGGTCAATCCATTCCTGACAGTGTAATCCAATCATGGATGATGGTTTTCAAGATGATGGTCATTGAATGGCTGTATATTCATCAAGAGGTCTTCTTTATGCCTTCTTATGTGTCAGTATCTAACATAGAAATTACTTTATTTCATATAATATGTCATGAATTAATTTAATTGTCAGTATATACTGTTGTTTACATCTTTTACAATGTAGTAAACCTTGTATCACGTGAAAGAGAATGTTTTCGATTTATGGTTAAATTTCGATAGTGATGAACTTCGAAGGGTAGATTTCTTGTTGATAGCACTTTGCAATAGCTTCCATTGACATTTTGTGATCATAGACTTCAAGATGAAATTAATATCTTTCTACAACTCTATGACCCTAAAAAGAGGAGAAGTCATGGAATATGTTGCAAGTGGCTCAACTGAGAAGACCACCATTGATATGATATAGTGCATTTATAATCATTCCTTAGTTGTTCCACGTAAATTATTTTATGATTCATTACTGAAATTAATATTAATTTGCTATGTTTATTATAATTTATTTCTTGTTAATGTAGATTAATTGATTGCTTCATTGTATCGAATTCTTTGGATATAAGGAGGACATCGACATCTCGAATTTTAAACATGTATTCATTCGAGATTTCCTACAACAACCTAGTGGATTGTAAGTCCTAATACTTTCTATTACCAATTTTTTTTTACTTAAATTGCACTTCTGTTATTAATATATTTACTTTTGAATTTGAATCAGGGATGGCATGCAAAGTCTATGTCATGTTAGGTGCCTACCACTTTATAAGTAGGAAGGCAATGACATTTGGTATTGCCGAGGTCAATTCTCGAAAGGCAATGTTCGCAGCCATGATTTTTAAGCAATGCAAAAAAATACAAGAAGCAACAAAACAACAATGAATGTATATATATTTTAATGACAACATTACATTTCTAGTTCATTGTTGATGACAACATTATTACATTGATGTGTATATATGTATATATGAGATGACATTTTCCATTTCTGATATATATATATGAGATTATCTATCTGTGAAATTATTAACAGATTAACAGGTCTACTGAATGTTGTCTCTTATGAGTTGATTTTTGTCTCATTTCTCTTTCATCATGTCTTATTTCTTCTTACCATGTTTCACTACACGTAGAACCACGTCTGATAGAAATCATGTCTCATAGAGTGTGATACAAAGATTACCATGTCTCACTACACATAGAATTATGCTTCCCTATAAATAGAATCATGTCTCACTACAAGCAGAATCATGTTTCACAGAGTGATAAATCTCAAAATTATGTTTCACAGAGTGTGGTATAAAGTTTACCATATTTTACTACACGTAGAATCATGTCTCGCTGTGACCATGCCGGCGAGGGGAACCGCGCTCCAAATGCAATCAGGACCGCATGGAGACCGGTAAGGCCATGGTGAATCTGAGAATGGGAAGATGGCTCAAAAACACCAAAAAAGCAATGCAAAGATAAGACATGGAGTCGCCACCTAGTCTATTTAAAACGGGAAGACAAAGAAAACCGTGTCGGAAAATCAAAACACGAAATCGAATGTGAAAATGAAAGATGACTCATGCCAAATGGATATGACGCATGTATTATTGTGAACCAGAGAAAAGGTAAGGACTCCTATTACATACAGGGAAGGTGTTAGGCACCCCCCGTACGCCCGATAAGTCATATTCTAGGAATTTTCGCTCACATGCATGGTTATGTGTGCACTTGAGTGCCTATTAATGCGGTCGTATGGATGATGCAAGAGAGATAAAGCTACGTGACTAAGAAACATGACATGTTAAACACTAAGTGAAATCAAACCAAGAAGCATAAAACAAAGCAAGGGTTGCAGGTGTGATGGGATTAATAGCTAAGCTGTGCCAAATTTTATCCCTGGATGATACGTGCATGAACGACGTGTAAGCCACACGCGCACCTAGGACGTGCCTCCCGAGATGTCCCAGCAACTTGCTATCATGGCCACATCCCAAGCACACAGGGAGTGCAATGCTGTAGCTATCAGGGTGTTGGAGGCATATATCTAGCGAGGGCTCAAGTATGGGCTAGAAATCAAGAGAAAACCATCTTCATAAAAGAGACCTCAAGCGAAAACAGAGAATGATGCATCACTTGACCTAAAGGATCGTCTAAGAGCTCGGGGATACTACCATGACATGATACAAATACAAAGAAATCCAAGAAATGCAATGAGTTCTCCTCCCCGTCCCCGTTGCCATCATCAGTGCCAATCTGCCTTCGGTGAGCCTCCACGGGAGGTTTCTGGCCTAGGGGATTGACTCGATCACTCTAGGGAGTGAAGGGAGAAGGAGAGGAGCCATTGATGTCTAAGCCGAGCACTCAAGGGTCGGGACGACCTCACGCCAACGATCGTCGTTCGTCGACGGGGAGAGTGACGGGATGCACAAAGTATGGATAAATGCATGAAGGGGACTACATGGGAGTGATGAAGTAACGATCCTCTTTATTCCTATAGTGGTCCGAGAGAGAGTATTGTACCTATGGACGGCTGAGGAGTGTCGCCGGTGTCGGTAGTGATGGGTTCCAGCGGACGAGGTTGGACGGCTAGGAGGAATCCGGAGATAGTCAAGGATGCTTAAGAGGTGTTTGGGATGTTCACGGGAGATGGTGGAGGAAGGCTGCTCAGAGTTTGGGTGTTGGGTTCGAGTTCTCCAGCGATGTTTTTCTCTGGGTTTCCTTGTCTCTCTCTCGCGAATGACTGGTGTCTTTCCTTTAGATGCGACTCGGGGTTTTGGTCATCATTTTGGTGTGGTAGGTGGGCTAGTGGCGTGCTGAAGCGGGCTTGTTAGAAGGCTACAGGGAGTGGCTCGCCGGCGTGTTGTAAAGGTGGCGTGCAGCGGCAGGGCGGTGCAAGGCATGGTGGCTAGTGACGGGTCAGGAAAGGTTGGTAAGGTGTCAGGCACGCTGAGGATAGGTCGACATTTTGCATGTAACGTTGCTCTTACGAGGTACGAGGTCGTACAACGAAGGCGACTTGTCAGGCGATGCCTACCCAACTGTCTTGGTCCTGACGCGCGCTTGGGCCGCACTATCGGGACTCGCATGTCGTAGGGCCAGAGCACACGAGTTGGCTTTTAGGAGTTGGGATTAGTAAATGTGTTGGGATTAGGGTGATTTTGGAGGTTTTAGGTTGATTTAGGTTTATGGGCTTGGTTGAGGAATTAGGGTAGAACCAGGTCCACCGTCCAATTGCACTCTCTGTTGGGTCCATCTGCTAGCATGGGCCATAAACCAGGGTGTCTATAGATACTCCTCCCTGAGTGAGGTCGAGGGAATCAAAACCGCTGCTCAGGGTTGAGAGAAGACACCCTGTCCCTAGCCAATGGGAAGGTGTAGACACCCCGATTCTGAAGTTACTTGGCAGCAAGCTCCACTAGAAAGATACTCTAGTTGCGACCACCACACTTAAATCCTAACTCCTCCAAAACCCTGAACTCACAAGCCCATTCTAGCCCACACAAGCCCATTCAAGCCAACACCAGTCCACTCTGACCTAATCAAAGCAAAAAACAACAATTAAGAATTAAAACCAAACAAAATCCATTTAAAACACTTAAAATCAAAATTAATCAAACAAAAACCAATTAAAGTCCAAATTAAATAAAATCCACTTAAAATCCAATTAATCAAGTGAAAACCCTAATTAATCAAATAAAAACCCTAATTGAAATCAAAATCCATTTAAATCATTTAAAACCCTAATTAAAGTCAAAATCCATTCAAACCATTTAAAAACCAAATCAAAACCCCAATCAAGTAAAAGTTAATAAAATCCAGTAAAAAATCAAAGCTAATTAAAAAGAAACCCTAATCCAAAATCAAGCAAAATCAATGAAGTCAAAATCTAAGTCAAAACCATAATAAAAAAACCAATTAAACCAAAATTTAAACTAAATCCCTAATTAAGTCAAGTAAAAACTAATTAAATCTAAAAATCAAAAGTCAAACACAAAACTGTAATCCACGTAAATTCAGGAAAAAAACCCTAATTAATTAAAGCACAAAAACCCTAAACACAAAAAATCCTAATCAAAGCTCAAAACCCTATTTAAACACAAAAAACCTTAATTAAACGAAAAAACCCTAATCAGAATCTAAACCCCCTAAATTAAAGCTCTAATTAAAATCTAAAACCCTAATTAAACCAAAAACCCTAACTAAAACACAAAAACCCTAATTAAACTCAAAATCCTAATTAAAATCCAAAACCCTAAAATAATTAAAATCCTAATTTAAAACCAAGTAACTAAACCTTAAATCACAAAAATAAAAGAATTTCGTTAAAATCAAAAAAAAAAACCCTAAGTTAAATAAAACCTTAAAATCCCTAAACCTTAATCACAAAAACCCTAATAAAAACACGGAAAAACCTAATTTAGAAACCAATTAATTAAACCCTAAATCAAAAAATCAAAAATTAAATTAAAATCATAAAACTCAATTAAAAACCTAAAGTCAAAACCCTAAAATCCATAAAAAATCCCAAAACAAAAACTAAAAAAACAAAAACCCTATAACCAGGCCCAATAAGCCTAGTTAAGCCTTCAATAAAAAACTTAGGGGTGTCAGAAAATAATTCTGGCAACCCCTTAATCTCCGGCGACATTCCGTAAATTCCAACGGCTTCCCAGCATCCCCAACATATATCTTGCGACCTCCGTGATCTTCAGTTGTGCTCCTCCAGCTCACGCGAGCATCGGGCGACCTTAAGTTGCTGAGAAGGAGGATAGACGGTCCTAGAGGCCCCTGCCAGAGTTTAAAAAGCCTGGCCACTGACGGAAGCCCCTGGCAAGCTCTTCCCTGAAAAAGCCCCTCTTCCAGAGTCCCAGCATGCATAAAAACCCACATCCAAAGCCTAGCAAATCCCCGAGAGACCCAGAGCCTCTCCTCCAATCAGACTGCAGCGCAGAAGCCCCCAACCTTAAAAACCAGAGTCTCGCCGGAGCACCGCCGCCGCTATCAGAGACAACTGGAACATCCATCCAGGTAATCCTCCCCTTTCTTTTAACTTTAAACCATTGTCTTTAGTTCTCTCTAGCCCATTCACAGTTTCCTGGGTCGTGTGTCGCCGGAGATCGATGCTCTATGCTGCCTTCCCCTGCCTCCGGTGGTGGGTTCACTACCACCGGTGAGGCCTCAGGCCTCCTAGGTCCTGGCAAGGCCCCATGGGCCTTTCCTACTCCTCTCCCCTCTTCCTCCTCCTCCCTGAGTTCCTATCACTCAGGGGAGGGCCCTTTGGCGGCTGAAGGCATCGCCGCTACTCCGCCGTTGACCACCTCCGCCGTAGAATCTCCTAGGGTGCTCCAATCGCGTCAGCTCTAGACCACTGCCTCCGGAAGACCCGTCCCCTTGCTAGGGACTCCCTTAGCCTACCACGCCTCCATCGCAGCCACCAGAGCTCTGCCCTTGCCACTGCAACTCTCGCCGCCGGCACAGGAGATGGGTGGAATGCTCCGGACCCCCCGTGGTTCACACTGACACTCCCATGGGCCTCCACGCACCACTCCAATGCTTCTCCAACCTTCACCCAAGCCTGACCACTGCCTAAGCGCCGCTGCCACCTCGCCGTCGTCTTCCCCATCGCCGACAGGCCACCACGTCGGAGCCAAAGATGGGGGGACATCCTCAGGCCTCCCTAGTCTCTTTTGACGCTCCGGAGACACCCGCCGTGCCTCTCTCTAGCCTCCTGAGCCGTCGCCGCGTCGCTGTAGGGTCGTCGCCAGAAGTCTCGCCGGAGTGGGAACGCCAGCGGTCCTCAAGTGATCTTCGAAGGGTTGGGTTTTTGGTCCAGGCCCCTTAGTTTTAGGTTTTTGCAGTTGAGTCCTTTTTTGTTACATTTGAGTCCTTTTATATATGTTTAAGTCCCTGTCGTTTTAAATAATCTTTTGTTTCTTTTATTACTCTTGTAAATATTGCATTCTTTACCCTGTTGTGTTTTAATTTTACTTTTAACCCTGTAAATGTGATTTTCTTCACATTTAGACCCCTGCATTCATGTTTTCTTTATAATTAAGTCCTAATATTTTGCACTGAGCCCCTAGAGTCTTTTTTAAAATGTGTTCTTCTTTGAAAATTTGCACACTGACCCTAAGAAACTTCATAATTGCACTGATCATCATAAATGTCCAGTTTTTATCACATTTAAGCCCTGTAAATTTGCATGCAGCCCCTTGGATTCTTAACAAACAATCCTTGAACATAGGAAATTTGTATCTAGACCTTTAGATTAATTTTAAATCCATCATTTAGGGTTTTAATTGTTTTCTCGCATATTTTTGATATTTTTCACTTATTACATTTCATATTTCACATTTAATCATAGATTCCCTTTAAAATCATGCTTGCACTGTAGGTTGATCTTTAGTTTCATATTTTAATCATATTTGCACTCATGTGTGAATTTTTCACTTTAAACCCTGAGTTTTCAAGAAACTACCAAGGTGCAATTTTCACACATCTCAGTGCCACCTTGTCATTCGATTCATCATATGCACACTAGGACAAAGGCTAGTGAATATGTTTTAATCATGATTTTCCCTTTTTTTCACGAGTTTTGCATTTTAGTCCTTGTGTTTGTCTTTTATTGCGTTTACATCATTTTGTTGTTTTTCCTCTTCATGTTTTCTTGCCAATAACATTTTCTTGACATTTTGCACACATTTTGGTATATCTCAGACCATGCATCATCCTCATACATGCACTCATCACATCCGACCATTGAAAGGACAAAATTGCCCCATGCCACTAATCCATGCACATGCATGTTAATTCTTGCATTAAATCACGCATAATCTTTGTCCAAGGCATTTCTCAACATCTTTTACACATTTACGTACATTTTCATGCATTTTGCTTCATCACATTTGTAGTGTCCCATCCTTTTCGAGCGAGTCAGCCTCTCATGTGATTTTCCGTGGATTTGTTCCTTATTTCATTTTCAGAATCCTTCACCCGATATCCGACTTGATTTCTTTTACTCCTTTATTTTGTATTTTTCGATTTGATTTGGATTTCATTGTCTGAGGGCATACACGAACTGACCGAAAGGCCCACATTGGCCCATTGGCGAATAATTTCTCCTTCTTGATTTTCACAACTTTTTCCATGATTCTAATGACTCAAGTTGACCCTACTATTTATCTTTTTGACATCAATATGGTTTTTTGAACCATTCTTTACAAAAAGATCGTTATTTTATGTGATTTCTTCACACGTCACCATTTGCCTGTTTTATGAAGATTTCCTTGCAATTTTTTCGTTCAAATTTCCATGGTGTTTTTTACGCTTCTAATGATTTGGGTATGTTGTATTTTTGATCCCCTTGACGCTAGTGTGATTTTTTGAACCATTCTTTACAAAAATATTGTCATTTTATGTGAATTTCTTCACATGTCACAGTTTACCTGTTTATGCGGACATCTTTGCAGTTTTCCCATCTTGATGTCCGCGATGCTTTCTTTGATTCTGACAACTTGAGTCGGTTGTATTTTTGACATTCTTGAGACCTGTATGACTTTTCTAGCCATTCTTGCCCAAAACCTTAACATTTCATGTGATTTTCTTTGTCATGTCGTTTTCGTGATTGCGATATTTTATGTAGATTTCTTCACAATTTTCGCAAACTGTAACCTTGCCAGCGAGAATGGCAAAATATGCGAAAGTCGGCAAAGTCACGGCAAAAATATAAAAATATGCAAATGCAGGAGTCGCCACCTAGTCTATTCAAATGGAAGACGAGGAAAACCATATAAAACATGAAAATCATGCAAAAACAATGGAAAAGGTCTTCGTAAACCAGAAATATGGGTAAGGATCCTTGTTACGCACGAGGAAGGTGTTAGGCACCCTCGTACGCCCGATAAATCGGTCTTCTATTGGTTTCTCTATTGCTTATGAAATGTCGACTTTTCAACCTTTGCTGTTGCCCGAGGGCGATATGCCATGCCATGCTTATGTGTGTGGTGTCTAAAATATGAGTGCATGATGTGTAGGGGTGTGTCCTAATGCTCAGAAGTATCACTCGTATGTCGGGTCAAGTGTTGATGCAAGAATATTGCATAATAAGATCAAAGA
>JAMKQA010009634.1:0-34141 GCA_024699735.1 Posidonia australis | reverse complement strand
GTGATAATACAAGTGCCATAAATTTAGCAAAAAATCCAGTTCATCACTCTAGGACTAAGCACATAGAAGTAAGACATCATTTCCTAAGAGACAATGTACTTAAAAATAATATTAAATTAGAATTTATATCAACTAAGGAACAATTAGCAGATATATTTACAAAACCTCTTGATGAACAACAATTTGTTAAAATTAGAAGAGATCTAGGTATTTGTCAATTATCAGATATATCATAAAAAATCACCTAGTGTACATTTTCGGAATACCGAAGGAATCTGCCGATAATTACTAGATCGGCATACCGAAAATAAAACGGTATATCGATTTTATGACAGATTTTTCAGAATGTTGATTTCGACATACCAAAAATATCCGGTATAACGAAAGCCCCTGTATCTAATTTTTCGATACACCGAAGCAAGTACCGATCCATCTTTCGAAACTTCCTGAGGATGATTTCGGCATACCAAAATAAATTTCGGTATACCGAATTGCTAGCGAACTCAATTTTAAAACCCAAAACCTAAGGTTTTCTTTTATTATTTCAAATATCGGTCGACCGATCCTCTCCGTCGACCTATCCTTTTTCGCTCCCTCGTCCACGGGTTCTTCCTCCTCACGTATTCTCCACCCTCTCCGCTCCTTCGTCTCCATCAATGGCACCCAAGAAGATGCTCGCGTCCAAGGGCAAGAGGAAGCAAGTGGAAGATGCTGCGGATGAATCCAATCCCCAAGTTCCCAAGTACCGATTTGTCGACAATGAACCCGAGAAAGCTCATCGAGAACGATCTGCAAATAGAGAGGTACTCACTGGAAGAAGAATAATCTTTCATGAACTTGAATCAATTAAACCCTTATTCGATTTTCAGTTCTTAGTTCCCTTTTTGAGTTCTATAGGTGATAGGTTGTATTATCCTACCCTAGTGTCCCAATTCTATGCAAATATCACACATTCTCACTCTTTGGCACATTCCTATATATGTGGGACATCCATAGAATTTGATGATGTTTTACTAGGTCAACTGTTCAAAATTCCATATTCAGGGACGGATATCACTCTTTCCATCTATGAGTTAGATTGGTCTTATGCTGAAATGAACAAAGTCGTCTCCTTGAACCCCAGGAGCACATTCAAACCCACCAAAATTAAACAACTTACTAAACAATCTAGGATTATTGCCTATATTGTAGCAGCCAATCTAGTTCAAAAGAAGGACCATCAAGACGAGTTAAGTGGACTTACCTTCAAAGCTGTCTATGCTATTATCCAAAAAATTCCTGTAAATTGGGGACACGTCATTTTTCACTGTATCACCCATGTTAAAACCAAATTGTTTTTTGGACCTCCTTCAACATATCTGTTTGAGAACTATGAAATTTCTCTTGATGATGAACCAAGTCTTCCAGTCAAAACTAAACCTTTAGGAACTCAAGCCATTGCCAAAATGGAACAATCCATTGAACTTCATAATAAACTTCACTATCTTCCAATGGGTTCCTCATCTGCACCATCACAACCAAGATCAAAACCTGAAGACTCCAGCTCTGAAGAAGAGGTAGCAGAAGATTCAGACATTTCCAAGAAATTGGATGCGATTCAACTAAAAATGGCTGAGATCACTCTTCAACAAACAAAAATGATGGATATTCAGATTCAACAGCAGAAGCTCATCTCAGAAGTGATGCTCCAACAGAATCAAAAGCATCAGGAATATATGGAAAATATCAAGAAGTTGACTGATCGAGTTGAGGCATATCAAGACACGCTTCAAGAATATCACCAAGATATTCTTGAACACATTAATCCGCTTTCTCCTTAATTATATTGTAATTTGACTATTTTTTTGGATGAAATTTACATTATCTATTGGATGAAACTTAAAATATATATTGGATGTTTTTTATCATCTGTCCTGCTATTAATATGCTTTTTGATTATGTCAAAAAGGGGGAGAAATAAATGAAAATAGAAAATATATGACATGTAACAATAAGATATGATATTATATGACATGAGAATATCAATATATGACAAAAGGGAAGCTTAGCTTAAGGGGAAGAAAAAGCCAAAAGAAGCTAGGTTTAGCTTAAGGGGGAGGAAAAGTCAAAAGACGTTGAGTCTACATTTTAAAATTTGATATTCTGATATTTTGATTTTGTCATCATCAAAAAGGGGGAGATTGTTAGAAATATCATTGTTATTTTGATGATTACACCTGCATATATTTTCATAGAAATAAAATGGGTGAAGAATTTATTTGTTGTAACTTTATACACTCAGAAAAAGGATTGAAGAATGAAATTAAGTTATGTAAGGTTTATTTTGTAAAAAATCATATATTTATAGAGCTTTCATGAAGTATCAAAATCGGTATACCGAAGGAAATTCGACATACCGATTCAGAAGAAAACGGCATACCGAAGGAGAAAACGGCATACCGAGTCAGGAAAGAACGGTATACCATTGACAGTCCGAATTCAAAGAAAAAGAAACCAAATCGGCATACCGTGGAAAATCGGCATACCGAAGCAAAAGAAAACGGAACAAGCACCGGAATTCGGGAAAAACTGAGGAGACAAAGATGAAGACAGAAACGGCATACCGAGATGAAATGGCATACCGTTTCAGGAGAAATCGGTATACCGAATTAAATTCAGCATACCGAATTGCCCGTCAAGTGCAAACAGAAGATCTAAACGGTACACCAGAGGTCAAAACGACATACCAAAAGACTAACCGTTTGTGACCGTTTTCTAGTCGTTAAACACAATTTATGAGGGTCTCATGGCTATAAATTGGACTCATTTAAGCCTCCATAAAGACACACCTTAACATACTTGTAATTCTATATTCCTTCTGTCATTTATTCTCCTCGCAAGCATACTGTAAAGCTATTGTTGTAATCGAGCTTTATGAGAGGGAAGTCTCAAACTTGTAAAGCATTAAGAAAGGGCTCTAGCTTCTCAGGGATAGAGAAGTGGGAAGAGAAAGAGAGGAGTTGGTGGGACAATCAACAAGTAAGTTCTTTATTGTTTTAAGAATAAGCGAAAAATCACAAGAGGGTCTTGAGAAGTGAACTAGGCTGGGTTGCCGAACCACTATAAATCACTTGTGTTTTCAATTACTCTCATCCCCATCTTGTGCATTTATTTCCTGTGCCATCAAGTGCGTTTGATAAATACTAATTGATTAATCACATTGCTTATAATTTCTGATTATTGTTAAAATTGGGCGTAGTAACATTATAAAGTAAAATTCTCTATTCACCCCCCTCTAGAGAAGCCTTTCGATCCTATATGGTTGACCCAGACTACCCTCAGTGCCGGTGCTGGACGGGTTTGGGGTTAGAGTCCCCAGGTGCTCGAGCACCAAGGCGTCGTGAGGACGCACTCCGTGCTTATACCAGTGAGGGTACATTTGAGGCTGCGGTCGGGGCAGTTGAACTCCAGCGTGGGGTGGTTCACCACGACACTGCAGCGTGGGTGTGGTGACATGGAATCCTCACCAGCTGCTAGTGGCCAAGTCGATCGCCTGTGGCCAGGGTGATGCGACCAATTTTGAGATAAGAATTGTGGATTTGTGTGTTGGACTAGTTCCTAACCCTGATTTGTGATAAATTGTGTTAATGACTTAAATGATGCTTTGGGCTGGGAAACTAGATGCAATGGTTTGCTTTCCTTGAGTCGTGTATAAAGATTTACTAATGGTCATGAGATTCTGAAAGAAAAAGAAAAGAAAGTTTTGAAATGACATCTTTTTCGAAGTCTTTCTAACCGCATGTGTGGGTTTTGGCGATTGTGGTTTTCTTGAGACTTTCTGGCATTGTTTCGTGGGTTTTGCCCCTATTTTGGGGCGCATACTGGATGACATTCCTGTCACTCACGCGTGTTTTCCTTCTTCCCTTGTTTCAGGTGCTCAGGAGTTGGTGCAATCTAGTCTGGTGCATCCCTTCCGAGCCACTTTTGCTGCACACAAGTCTGGGTGTTTAGTTTTATTTATTTAATTCTGTCATTTAGACTCTTTTATCTGTTTATGGGTAGTTCTTGTACTGTTTTGTAGCACAGGGGTGTTACAGAATGGTATCAGAGCCTAGGTTCACTAAGTGCACCAGCTTAGGGTGTCCGGCATTGTGGCTTTAGTTAAACTGCTCGATCTGCATGGGATCATAGCACCTGATTCATTTGTTTGCATGCTTGTTTGTTTGTTTGTGGTGGCAGCAAGATGCCGCCTAGTGGTCGTGGCAGAGGCAGGACTCCCGCAGCTATCTCGGGTGAAAAGCAAGACAGTGGTTGCGGAGGTCTTCAGCAAGAGCTGAGCCACATGATGCAATGTTTTGCTCAGACTTTCGGCAGGAACAACACAAATGGGACCAAGGTAGACCCCCGGCTTAATCAGTTCCGTTGATTGAGTCCATCGACTTTTGACGGCAAGGGCAAGCCAGAAGATTGTGAGGCCTGGCTGCTCGAGGTTGAGAAGGTCCTGCAAGGCATGGAGTGTCCAGCTGTGAAGTGGGTCCGTTTGGCTACCTCTCAGTATATGGGAGACGCCGACTAGTGGTGGAGAGCTACCCGTCGTATGAAGTTCCCTAACGCTGACCTGTTGATGATATCATGGGAGGATTTCCGAGAAGCCTTCTATGAGATGTACTTCCCAGTATATGAACGGGATCGACTGGACAGGGAATTCAGAAACCTAAAACAAGGTAGCATGACTGTAGCCGAATATGAGGCAGCCATCACCAGATTGGAGCAGTTCTCACAGGCATTTGACATTGAGCAGTGCAGAGCCAAGAGGTTTGTGGAGGGATTGACTCCAACACTCAGATCGATGGTCTTAGGCTACGAATACCCCACTTTAACCAGAGCAGTAGAATTGGCGACCCGTTATGAGGAGGACTGCAGGTTGTTCTTGGAAAATCACTGCAAGGGTAAGGGGAAGGTGCTTGCTCCACGGTCTTTCACTTCTGGGAGGCAGAGCTCAGGCAGTTCTAGGAGCTCTAGGAGGAAAAGGAAGGAGCGTTCCGAGTCTGTTGCTGAGAGAGGAGTTGGATACAGTCAGGCTAGCTCGAGCAGTGGCCCGGAAAAGAAGAAATCTTGTTATATCTGTGGACGACCAGGGCATATAGCAGCACAATGTTACCATCGACAGCGAAATCACGAGAAGATGGTCTGCTACAACTGTGGAAGTCTGGGCACATTCAGCGAAATTGTCCTGATCCTGCAAGGTCAGCTGGGGACACGCCCCGTCAGCTAACTAAAGGGCGAGTGTTCTCCATATCTGCACCTGATGCTGGGCCATCGGGGGATGTAGTGGAGGGTAAGGAGTAGAGGTGTGTTTGATTTGTAACCTTTCCCTTTTATGCACTACTATATTTGATACTCTCCCTATGTGCTTGTTGTTGTTGTTTCTGTTGTTGTATTGTGTTGTTGTTGATGGATATTATGTGTTATCTAGGTTCTTTTCTTATGACTGACCGTATGGCTAGAGTCCAGTTTGACTCGGGGAGTTCCGTTTCTTTTATCTCTGAGTCCTTTGCTGCGGAGGTTGGGGACCGACCAGCCAGATTGGCCTTCCATCTTGATGTGGTGACCCCTCTGGGAGAGCACAGCTTGGCATGGAAATATCTACGGTCAGTCAGTGTGAAGTTAGGGGACCAAGATTTTAGAGCCAGTCTGATTGTGATGGATATGCAGGAATATGACATCATCTTGGGGATGGACTGGTTGGTGCAGCATTCAGCCATTATTGACTGTGCCAAGAGGAGAGTCCTGGTCGAGTGTCAAGACCAGGGATGGTGTGCGGTGCAAGGAACCAGGCCTAGAGAACAGAGAAGACGATTTCTGCAATGAAAGCCTACCGCCACTTATCTAGGGGATGTATGGGATATTTGGCAAGTGTGACAGTGTCTTCTTCTCCAGTTCTGAGGGTACAAGATATACCCATGGTTCAGGAGTGTGACCATGCCAGCGACAGCCACGATACTTGACCCGAAAGACCAAGTACACGAGAATCGGCAAAATCACGGCAAAACAAATAAAACAGGAGTCGCCACCTAGTCTTTTAATGGAAAGACGAGGAAAACCAGGAAAATAAGAGAGATGAAATGCAAGATGCATGTGAGATCCGTGCTTAATGGATAAGACTGAAGTGAATGCAGGTCAGAGAAAGGGTAAGGATTCTGGTTACGCATAGGGAAGGGGTTAGGCACCCCCATGCGCCCGAGAAAACTCGGTCTTTCTAGGTTTCCTACTGTCAATGGTCTGCTAGATGTATGCTTGCTCATTCTATATGCTCATGCATGAAGATGACTGAAAACATGCCAAATCAAAGCAAAGGGGAGAAATCAAAGGAAAAAAGTTAATCCGATGGTCAAATATAGGCATTGTTAACGCCGCTTTACTGTACGCCCTTGGGCGATGAGGAAAATCGTGAAAATAGTAAAATTCTCTGAAAGCATCTCGCAAAACAGCGAAAATTGGGGATAAATCCGAGAAAATCAAAAAAGAGAAAAATAATCCTCTTTTCGGGACCATGTCGGCTTTGTAAGCCTTTTACTGTACGCCCTCGGGCGATGGAAAACCAAAGCAAGTGAAAACCGTGGAAAACGAGGAGAAAACAAAGCTCGGAACAAAGCTAGAAAAGCGTGCACCAAGCAAGGAAGAAAAGACGGGAAAAAATCATGCAAAAAAATGTGAAAAGTACGCAAAATGCAAGTGTGAGTGCAAATCCGAAAACTCCAGGGGGTTTGGTGCAAAAAGCCCAAATCCAAGGAAAATTGACATTCAGAAGCCCAAATAAGCGAGAATACATAGGAAAACACATCCATGCATGTATGAAGAATTGTGGAGTCAAATGTGCATCCCTAGTCAAAATGAAGTTCTCTAGCGGCTAAAATGCAATTTACCCACTAATGCATGCATGTAAATCAATTCAGCATAAAATCCGGGTAAAAATGCCAGAAAAATGATTCAAAAGGATTCCAGAATGTTTCAGGGGCAAAACAGTCATTTTACACCTGAAAACAAGCAAATCAGAGTAATTACAATATAGCATAGGGGCTAAACTACAAAAAGCCCAGAAAACAAAGCATTCATGAAACATTCTATAGAAAATAGGGGCCAAAATGTAATTTTAACTGAGAAATAAAGCATTAAGAAGAGTTCCAATAAAATATGAGGTTTAAAATGCAATTTACCCAAGAAAACAAGCATCAGGAAAGTTTTTAAACATGTTTAGGGGTTTTTACGCAAATAAACCACAAAAATGTACATTCTGGAAAATTTATGAAAAGTTCAGGGGTTATTATGCAATTTTCACAGCAAAAATGAACTTCCTGAAAAGTTTTATAAGAGCATAAGGTCCTTCATGCAATTTGTCTAAAAGAAAACATGAATCAAAGACTCTGCAGGGTTTTTATAAAAGTTTTAAACTGAGAAAACATTATTTTAAAAGTTTAGGGTAAAAATGTAATATTTTCAGTTAAAACTTTATTCGAAACATTTAAGAAAAAATGAAGGAAGGACCTGGATGTAATAAAAGGACCTAATAGTAACAAAAAAAAGGATCTACTTGAAATGAAAACTAAGTTTCAAAAGTTTATTCAAAATAAATGTTTTTAAATATTTATTTAAAGAAAAAAAAAGGGGCGGCTGCCACCAGCGACAGGGCTCGCCGTCGACAACCGCCGGGAAAGGTTATCTAAGGCTTCCCATGGCCTTATCTCATATCAGAACATGCAGGAGGCAAGAGGAGAAGGAGAACATCAGATCCAACGGCGTGGATCTGAAGGTCGACGATGGAGGTGGTCCTCCCACCTCCCTCGTCGGTGGAGAACACCGGCGAGAGCGTCGGGCAAGAAGAGCTACTGGAAGACCTTGAACGGCGGTGCGGCAACTCTAGAGGCCAAGGGGAACTCTCTCGCTTCCCCCTGAGTGAAATGGAGGCTGGTGAAGCGACGGTGAGCTCCGGCAGGCGTTGACGGCATCAACTCCGGCGAACGACGCCCTTGCAGCGATCGAGGGTCTGAGGACTGGTTCTGGAGGCTCCGGAGTGCTCGGGGCACGTCGTGGAACAATCGCAAAAGCTTGGAGAGGCATGGGGATGCTGGAGGCACACGGACCACCTCTGAGGTGGTCGTCTTCTCTGACGACGGCGTCTTGGGCGCTCCTTTCCGGCGATCTGGCACAAGGCTCAGGGAGGCGGTGGACCAGGGATCCGGAGTGCGGAAGAGCAAGGGGGTGGCCAGAGGAGGATGAGAGAGGGTTCAGGGATCCAGGAGGCACTCTGGATTGCCCCCCCCCCCCCCCCTACCTCTGTCGCCGGAGTGTGGCGACGGCGGGGCACGGCGGAGCTTCGTTAGCGAAGGGATCACTCTGGATCCCTTGGAAACGCTCCTGGAAGAAAAAGGGGGCCTAGAAATCTATAATTCAGATGATTAGAGTGATCGGGAATGTGTACTTGGTTGGAGACGTGTCGTCGGAGCTCTGGGAACGACACTGGCTCTCTGCTCCTCCGCTTCTCGCTCTCCGCTCAAAATTCTCTCTCTCTCGTCGTGAAAAAAGAGCCTCTCAATCGCTGCCTCTGCCTCCCCTTTTATAGGCGAGAAGAAACCTGAACCCAACACTGTAACAACCGTTAACAGACCTAACAACCCACTAACCAGCTAACTAACTCTCTAACTAAACAACCACTTCCCCTAACAGACCAACAGGAACTCAACTGTTGTCCCCAAGCTGTCCCTTGCTTGCCAACAGGAGATCAACGGCGGCCAAGGCTCTTCCGACGACTCATCTAGTGGCTGGGACTTGCTCCAGTGGTTGGATCGGTGGGGCTCAAGCTGGCTGAACGAGCTCAGGGATTGAAGTAAGCTCAGTGGTTGGTTGAGTTCGTGAGGCGTTAAGGAGGAAGAAAGGTCGCAGTGAGGAAGGAGGGAGATGAGTTGAAGTGAATTTTGCATATTTGGGTAGAAACCTAGGTTAATGAAGGAAAAAAGAAATAAATGTGATATTGGGTTTAAAACTAGATGAAGAGGGATAAATGAGTCTGATTTTGGAAGAAGTTCAAATAGGAGTAAATGTGGGTTGAGCCATCATGGGCCTCCATGGGCCCAATTGGGCCCATGCGGGTTTAATGGGCCTAAGTGGGCCTTCATGGGCCCAATTGGGTCTCCATGAATTAAATGGGCCTTGATAGGGTTAGAGCTCAGCCACCACAACCTCATTATGCAAAATAAGAAAATTGGGGTGTCTACAAGGAGTATCTTGATGTTTTTCTTGAGGACTTGCCTGGGATGCCATCGCATCGGGAAGTTGAGTTCCAGATCGACTTGGTGCCAGGATCTAGCTCCATTTCTAAGGTTCCTTACTGGATGGTGCCAGCAGAGTTGAGGGAGCTTAAGGATAAGCTTCAGGAGCTACTGGACAGAGGATTTATTAGACCGAGTGTGTCACCATGGGGTGCACCGGTGCAGTTTGTGAAGAAGAAGGATGGTTCACTCCGCCTCTGTATTGATTATCGAATGCTGAACCAGATCACAATCAAGAAAAAATATCTTATGCCTAGGATTGATGATTTGTTTGATCAGCTTTAGGGGGCTTCAGTCTTCTCAAAGATTGACTTGAGATCGGGATATCACCAGCTGCGGATCCGGGAAACTGACGTGCAGAAGACAGCTTTTCATACCCGGTATGGCCGCTATGAGTTTTTGGTTATGCCATTTGGGTTGACGAATGCACCAGCTGCTTTCATGGACTTGATGAATAGGGTGTTCAGACCCTACCTGGACCAATTATTTGTGGTATTTGTTGATGATGTGCTGGTGTATTCCCCTGATGTGCAGACTCACCAGACACACTTGAGAATGGTGTTAGAAACTCTGAGGCAACACCAACTGTATGCGAAGTTCTCTAAGTGTGAGTTTTAACTGGAAGAGGTCACATTCCTAGGTCACATCATTTCAGGTGAGGGAATTAAAGTGGACCCAACCAAGGTTGAGGCAGTTAGTAGTTGGGCCAGACCCAAGACCGTGACTGAGATCAGAAGCTTTTTGGGCTTGACTGGATATTATAGAAGGTTCATACAGGATTTCTCCAAAATTACAGCACCTTTGACCAGATTGACACAGAAGGAGGTTCCTTTCATTTGGGACTGGCAATGCGAGGAGGGCTTCAATGAGTTGAAGACTCGACTGGTCACATCTCCAGTTCTGACTCTACCTTAGGAGGCTTTGCAGTGTACTGTGACGCTTGTGGGACAGGTTTAGGATGTGTGCTAATGCAGCATGGACGAGTTGTGGCGTATGCCTCACACCAACTAAAGAACCACGAAAGGAACTATCCCACTCATGACTTGGAGATGGCTGCAGTGGTGTTTGCTCTGAAAATTTGGAGACATTACCTGTATGGTGAGCAGTTTGAGGTATTCACAAACCTCCGGAGCTTAAAGTATATCTTCACTCAGAAGGATTTGAATTTGAGGTAGAGAAGATGGGTAGAATACCTCAAGGACTATGATTTTATCCTATCCTATCATCCCGGGAAGGCTAATGTGGTTGTTGATACCCTGTGTAGGCGCACTCACTTGATATCCAGTTTGATGATTAAGGAGTGGTGTATGCTAGAGGACTTGGTTGGATGCAGACCGTTGTGGGAGTCACAGGGACCAGCTGGGACTTGGATAGCAAACAAGTCTTTTCGCCTAAGGTTATTGGGAACTATTGTAGCTGCTCAACAATTGGACCCCTTTGTGTAGGGGATTTGGGCTAAGCAAGAGAAAGGAGAGGCACCTCGTTTCTCTGTTGGTGCAGATGGAGGACTCAGGTATGATCTGCGCTTGTATGTGCCTCAGGTGGAGGATGTGAAACAGAGACTACTTGATGAAGCCTATCGATCTAAGTATTCAATTCATCCCGGAAGCACCAAGATGTACAGGGATCTGAAGATAAATTTTTACTGGCCTGGAATGAAGAGAGAGATAAATGAGCATGTGATGAAGTGTGCAACCTACCAAATGGTGAAGATTGAACACCAGAAGCCAGGGGGAATGTTGCAACCTCCGGATATTCCGGTATGGAAATGGGAGCATGTATCCCTGGACTTTGTGACAGGACTGCCCAAGACCAGGAGAAAGAACGACACCATCTGGGTGATCGTGGATCGTCTCACAAAGTCAGCACATTTCTTGCCTATGAGGGTTAATCTCCCATTTGCTCAGTTGGCAGAGTTGTATGTGGCTGAGATAGTCCGAGTGCATGGGGTGCTGGTGTCCATTGTGTCTGTTTGGGACACCAGGTTCACATCTAGATTCTAGGGAGCATTGCAAGAGGCTTTTGGCACCATTTTGCATTCCAGTACGGCCTTCCATCCTTAGACAAACGGGCAGACTAAGAGGACTATCCAGACCTTAGAAGACATGTTGAGGGTCAGCGCCTTGGACTTTAGGGGGAGCTGGGAAGATCATCTTCCGCTGATCGAGCTCGCCTACAACAACAGCTACCATCCCAGCATAGGTATGGCATCGTATGAGGTGTTGTATGGCAGACCTTGTAGAACACCTACCTGTTGGGATGAAGTAGGCGAGAGGCAACTTGTGGGCCCAGAGGTTGTGCAACAGTATGCAGAGAAGGTGGACCTGATCAGGAAGATACTGGCGGCTTCACAGAGCAGGCAGAAGAGTTATGCTGATCGGAGGCGCAGACCTTTGGAGTTCGAGGTTGGAGACTTCGTCTTCCTTAAGGTGCCACCAACGAAAGGCATATTCAAATTTGGGAGGTGGGGAAAGTTGAGCCCTCGCTACATTGGACCCTACAAGATAATCAAGAGAGTCGGGGAAGTTGCCTATCAGTTGGACTTGCCTCCAGAGTTCTCGAGCGTGCACAGTGTATTCCACGTCTCGATATTGAGGAAATGTTTGACCGCTGCGTCCCAAGTGATTCCAGTTCAGCCGGATGAGCTGCAGGAAGATTTGACCATGGTGGAGGATGTTGTACAGATCCTTGATAGGAAGTAACAGACCCTCACGAACAAGATGATTACAATAGTGCTACTCCAATGGCAGCACCATGGTGTTAAGGAAGCTACTTGGGAGCGAGAGGCGAACATGCAGTCCCAGCGCCCCCATTTGTTTGATCAGTGAATTTCGAGGACGAAATTCTTTTGAGGGGGGTATGATGTAACATCTATGCCTGATTTTTCATTTAATATAAACCATAGAATCTCCTGTACTATTTGTATATGGTTTGTTAATGGTTAATCCGGGTTGTGTTTGTTGGTTGTGGTCTCTACCTGTGTTTTGTGCTCCTGGTTTTTCCCTTGTGGTGTGACTTCTTTGGCTTGTGGGTCTGTGATGCAATTGGGATCCATGTTTGGGGGTGAGACCCACTTGGATTTGAGCTTGGACCTAGTCAAGAGCCCAACCATGCCCGTGACCCTCCTTTCTTTTCTTCTCCGCGCCTGTGACCTGCGACCGGTCCTCTCCTACGCGTAAGGCCTAGCAGGAGGGTTGCTCGTCCCGTCCCCTCCGGAGCAGAGAGGCTAGCGGCAGACCGGCGGGATCCGAGGGATGGCAGGTGCAGAGGTGGCTTTAAAGGGAGGCGTGCAGCGCGGGGGTGAGGAGGAGAAACTAGAGAGAGGGAGAGATCGAGTGCGGAGGCTGAGAAGAGGCAGCGCGCGGAGGAAAGCGTGCAAGCGGGGGAAGGCCGGTGTCGTGCATCGCCGGAGCTCGAGGGCACGCGAGGCTCGTCGGAGCCACGTACATGTTCCCCCTTCGTTTCCCTTTCCATGTTGTGGCATGTTTAGGTTAAGGGATAATCGAGGATAATGATGTTAAAATCATGCAAAAATAGGGAAATTGTTGAGAATGAGATGAATAATGTGTTTACGTTGATATCATGTTGTTTCATGGGTGTTTCGTGGGTATTCTTGATGCATGCTATAGTGATGCCATATGAGTCTTATGCCTTTGTGAATTTCCGTAGAACAACATGCTTAATGGTTTTATGTTTGGATTGATGGGTTTTGAAATAGACTTGAAGATCAACACCCTATGTTTTGCTTGTAATTTTTGTAGTGTTTTAGAGGGGTCTTCTCCTTACTCCCACTTTGAGGAGAAGAGACGACGAAGGCAGGGGAGGTTTTCTGTAATCGCAGAAAACGGTATGCCGAACTGGGTTCGGTATGCCGAAATGCTCCTAGGTGGTTCCCTGGGCCACTAATTCGGATGACCGGGGGAAATTCGGTCAATCGAATCAGGAGATTTCGGACCACCGGGGCAAATTCGATCGACCGAATCAGGGAATTTCGGACAATTGGATGATTTCGGTCGACCATTCTGGCAGGGGACTTATAAAATTAACAGGGACTCAGAATATCGAAACATTTCGGTCGACCGAATCAGGGATTTTCGGTCGACTGGGACCCTATTCGGTATGTCGAATCAAAACCCAGCACTATATTGAGAAATGCTTTGTTAAATGTTGATAAATTTGGATAAATGCATGATAAAGGCATGAGATGCATGGAAATGATTTATGAAATATTGCCTATGAACATGTTGTTTTAATGATGCTTTCCAAGAATTGTGAAACATGATTTATGTGAATTAATGTAGACCCATGTGATGGGTAATGGCATGGTACATTGACCATGAATGAATGATTGGGGTTCCTTTTGAACCATAAATGATAATGTGACGCACAATGCGTGGGATTTATAAAGAGTTTTATGAATGAAAAGAACGGTTTTGTCAAATGTCTTGAAAAGAGAAACTGCATATGGTTTTAAAGAGATTTATGAAATTGTAGAAACCACAGCTAGACCAGGGCTTACCGACAAGGGTAGTGAGACCTCTAGAGATGTCGGGGACATGTCCTTGGTTGTAGTTACCGAGTTTATGGTCCGAGGTAGGAGCCTCGAGACTATGGTGGTACTATAGGACCTGGGGTATGGTAGACCCAGACTACCCTTAGTGCTGGTGCTGGACGGGTCTGGGGTTAGAGTCCCCAGGTGCTCGGACACCAGGGCGTCGTGAGGACGCACTCCGTGCTTATACCAGTGAAGGTACATTTGAGGCTGCGGTCGGGGCAGTTGAACTCCAGCGTGGGGTGGTTCACCACGGCACTGCAGCGTGGGTGTGGTGACATGGAATCCTCACCAGCTGCATGTGGCCAAGTCGATCGCCTGTGGCCAGGGTGATGCGACCAATTTTGAGATAAGAATTGTGGATTTGTGTGTTGGACTAGTTCCTAACCCTGATTTGTGATAAATTGTGTTAATGACTTAAATGATGCTTTGGGCTGGGAAACTAGATGCAATGGTTTGCTTTCCTTGAGTCGTGTATAAAGATTTACTAATGGTCATGAGATTCTGAAAGAAAAAGAAAAGAAAGTTTTGAAATGACATCTTTTTCGAAGTCTTTCTAACCGCATGTGTGGGTTTTGGCGATTGTGGTTTTCTTGAGACTTTATGGCAGTGTTTCGTGGGTTTTGCCACCATTTTGGGGCACATACTGGGTGACATTCCTGTCAATCACGCGTGTTTTCCTTCTTCCCTTGTTTCAGGTGCTCAGGAGTAGGTGCAGTCTAATCCGGTGCATCCCTTTCGAGCCACTTTTGCCGCATACAGGTCTGGGTGTTTAGTTTTATTTATTTAATTCTGTCATTTAGACTCTTTTATCTGTTTATGGGTAGTTCTTGTACTGTTGTGTAGCATAGGGGTGTTACAGTTGTAGAGTAGATGGAGGAAGTGAAGGCTACGGATGGAACTCCGGAGGTACGTTATGGCTCGAATTGAAAGGATCTCTATGGATCAAGGATTCTGATATGATTATGGCAGAGCTTCACCAGAAATTAATCTCTCTCGGAAACCCCTCTCTAAATTTGAAAAATCTCGCAGAATTCGAAGTTTAGAGATCTATTTATAGGCACGATGATGTCAGATCTCATCAAAAGCAAGCCAAGAAAATATCTAACTATTGTATCTACTTGAAAATTCAAAAAAAATGGATATTTAGGACTCGTCATCGGTGGGACCGACGACATATCTAGATATGTCACAACATGAGTCGATGACAGTCCAGAAAGTTCTGTTTTTTAGTGCAGAAAAGTAGTCAAAAAAAACATTCTTTACAAACTCATCACCGCTCCTTGTGGCAACGAGCTCAAAATATCTCCACATTTAAAATAAAAATCCAAAACTGATTCAACAAATAACTATGAACTATAAATGATTAGTCTTGACCTTTTCAAACTCTCCTGAAATCGTTAGAATATTCTAGAAAATATTTGAATTCAAAATCAAATTTTAAATCCAAATTCAAAGTTAAAATCACATTTAAAAGATGAAATCCCCAATAATTGTGAGAATTATGTTAAATATATCTATAATAAATTCCAGTCTCGTAATTACATAAGTATTTGGAAATGAAACACATGTTGAAATTATCTTTTAAATTATAAATAATTCTGGCATTTAAAAAGGTGTTAATTAATATCATATCTCATTTTTGCACATGATAAAAATATATGATATCAATCCAAACGTCATCCATTATTCTAGAAGTTTCTAGAATTATCTGACATTAATTAAGATTTATATGATATTCCATAAATAAATAAATACTTAGAAAAATCTAGAAATTATAATAATCATGGAAAAAATCATAATAATACTTATAAATATCCCATATATTATATTAAAGTCTAAGATGACAAATTATCCCGAGAAAGAATTCCAAGATTCTCGTCGCCTGTTGTTGTGGCAACGATTTAGTTGCTTGTACCTATGGCAATGAGACTAGTCACCTGTACCTGTGGCAAAGAGTCTAGTCGCCTGTACTTGTGGCAACATCCTAGTCTTTTTGTGTTTTACCCCTATCTTTTATGTTAAATCCACAAAAAACTCCTTGAAAGTCCGGAAAATACTCTGAAATCACATGAAATCATAAAAATACTTTCTTTAAGCTTAGAGTACTCAAATCTACCACCAATTTAAATAAGACAAGAGCGCCCTGCCACAGCTAGCAACTCACACCAAAACGTTCAAGGCACTTAAACATGTCACCAGCTTGAGCAAGACAACCTTAAACCACGTAAAATCAAGAATATTTTTAAAGAAAACATGAAATATCTAGAAAGTAGAGCAAAAGATCGTCAATCCTGTGATCTGGGACGTTTCAAAGGTTCCTATCCTAGACGACTCTGAGAAATGCGAAAATGATATATCTACACAAGCAAATGTCATAAACATTTAAATAATCTAACCATAATCTTTTAGAGACCTCAATGTAATTAAAATAATATGTCAACAAAGGTATATTATAAAACATTCAATATGGGAACACTACTGAGAATATGAAAAACTTCAATCAAAGAAATGCAAAAATCCCACATCTTCATCTTCACATGTAGGATTACTATTCATTTATCTTTTTCTTCAAACAAGCAAAATATTTTTTCTGTTCAACATTTTCTGCACTCAACTAATGCAATAGTGAATTAATAGTATCCATCATCGAAATTCCAAAATCCGCATAACCCACTACATACCTTACACTAGTTATTGGTTCCTTACATCGGTGAGCTTCTCAATTTCTCAATGAGTGTCCCAACTCAACTCTGACAACTCACGGTCAGCGACGGTGAGTCTCCCTCTTGGTTGTAGTCACTATTCGTTGCTCTCTTTCTCTCTCAACAACTCTACGATTCTCCACTTGATGCCAAACACAAGGATAGGACCTCCGGTTTATAGCCCTCAACAAACCAAGAGCGTCGTAGCCCTTATATCTCTTGCAGTAACTCGAGCAAAGGACCTGTGACCATGCCAACCCGGGGATCCGGCACGGAGTCGCGCCAGAGGGAGGAGATCACAGCCATGCCAAGATGGAGAAGGCGCAAGATAGGATAAAACAAAAAGAAAAGGAGTTTCCACCTAGTCTTTTAAGGAGAAGACGAGGGAAACCATAAAAGATTGAATGCATGAGATGCAGATGTGAAGGCCGGATGTCTACTAACCAGAGGATGGGTAAGGATTCCTATTACGCATGAGGAAGGTGTTAGGCACCCTCGTACGCCCGAGAAACTCGGTCTTTCTAGTCTAATTTGCTTGCATAAAGGCTAGATGAAATGCTTGCTGAGCCGAGGTCGTGCTCTAAATATGCTACTGTGAATGCCAAGACAAGATTGGATGGATGTACAAGATGGTAAGCGAAAACTACGAAGAAATCCACATGAAATGACGAAATTACAAAGTACGACACGACAAAGAAAATCCCATGAAATGACGAGATTTTTGCAAAGAATGGTTCAAAAAATCATACAGGCCTCAAGAAAATCAAAAATGCAAACAACTCTGGTCAGTAGAATCATGAAAAATATTGCAAAAATTCGGATGGAAAAATTGCGAAGAAGTCCATGTAAAACGAGCAAACTTTCGCATGTGAAGTAATTCACTTAAAATGACGATGTTTTTGGACAGAATGTTCAGGAAAACCATACTAATGTCAAAAAGATAAGAAGTGGAGTCAACCCAGGTTCTCGGAATCGTGAACAGGTCATGAAAATCAAAAAGGAGAAAATAAACCGCAAATGAACCAATGTGGGCCTTTCGGTCAATTCGTGTATGCCCTCGAGAAATGAAATCTAAATCAAATCAAAAATCCTAAATGTAGAATTAAAGAGAATCAAATCGAATGTAGAGCGAGGGACTCCGAAAATAAAGTGGAGAAAAATCCAAAAAAGAAACACATGAGATGCAAATTCGCTTAAAAAAGAGGGACCGATGCGCACATGTGATGAAAACTATATGAAATGGATGAATAAATGCCCAAATGTGTAAAAATACTAAGGGATGACTTGGACAAGGATTATGTAAGGCTGAGTGCGAAAACGAAAAATGCATGTGCATGAATTTGTGGCACAGGGGCAATTTGGTCATTTTCATGGCTAGTTGTGATAAATGCATGCATGAGGATGATGCATGATATAAGTCAAGTAAAAATGTGTGCCAAATGTCCATATGATGTTATTTGTGAGAAAATAAAAAAAGGATAAGATCTTAAAAACTACAAAAAGATATAAACACAATAAAGGACAAACACGATGACCGAAATGCAAAATTCACAAAAAAGATGAGAATTTGGATCAAAATACATTCAGTGACTTCTACTCTAATATGCAGATGATCGATCAAACGACAATGTGGCATTGAGATGTGTGAAAGTTACACTTGGATAATTTTTTGAAAACTCAAGGTCTAAAGTACAAAATTCACACATAAGTGCGAATGTGATTAAAATGTGAAGCTCAAGGGCAATTTACAATGAAAACTTGATTTTTAAATGGAGTCTATGATTAAATGCAAAATGTGAAATGCAATGAGTGAAAAATATCAAAAAACATGCAAGAAAACATTTAAAACCCTAAATGATGGATTAAAACTAATCTAAGGGTCTAGATGCAAATTTCTTATAGGGACATATATGCAAAATTTCAGGGACTAAATGTGATAAAATTTGGGCTTTTATACTGGTCAGTGTAATTATGCAATCTCTTAGGGTTACTATGCAAAATTTCCAAGAAGAAACTCATTTTTAAAAAAACTCTAGGACATATTGCAAAAGCTCAGGACTTAAATGTGATAAAAATTCAATTTTAATGATGGTCAGTGTGATTTTTAAATCTTTTAGGACTCAGAATACAAATTTCACAGAAAAAACTCATTTTAAAAGGTTCCAATGGCCAAATGCAAATGTTCAGGACCTAAGTGCAAGGAAATCATAATCTCAGGGACCTAAATGTGATGAAACATGCATGATTGCAATAAAGATGAAAAAATTAAAATGTGCAGGGTATTAGATCTAAATCTTGCAGAGAAAATAAAAGAATTAAAAGTTTTTTAAAACTACAGGAACTAAAATACAAAAAACAAGACTTAAATGAAATAGGACTCAAATGCAATGATATAAGGACCAATGAATAAACAACTAAAACTAAAGGGCCTGGGCCCAAAATATTTCTCTTCGAAGATCGCCGGAGGATTGCCGATGTCTCCGCTCCAACAGGTGTTCTGACGATGACCCAACAACGGTCCAGCGGCGGAGGGAGGTGAGAGGTGGTCCTGGAGGGTGGAGCAAGGCTCGACGACGGTCTCCGAATCATCAGAAGGGGCTGGGAAGGCCTGAGGATCTCCCCCCACCTCGCGCTCCAATGAGGTGCTCTGTAGGGGCTGGGGAAGGTGACGGCAAGGCGCAGCGGTGACCGAGCAGCTAGAGCGGCGCAGCAACGGCTGAGGAAGCTTCGGGAAGCCATGACAGAGCTCTGGGAGGCAGCGGCGAGGTCCAGAGAGGTCCGAGGTGTTCCTCCCACCTCTACGTCGATGGCGATGGCTGCGGCGAGTCGTCCGGGGGCTACAACGGTCCAGGCGGCAACGTGGGAAGGTGGCAAAGCTCCCTGGAGCGATGGCACAGAGCGGGGGTGTCTGGTGAACTCGAGCGCCTCCTCGACGGCAATCGACGGTCGAGGGGGCAGCGGCGACGACAGGAGGTCTCTGGGTCTACGGGAGGCCAGAGAGGCTCCTCTAGAGCAAGGGAGTTCCACTAGGAGGAGGAGTAAGAAGGAGGAGTGGCCCTCACCTTGATCCAGAGGCCAAGGGCCTCGCCAATGGTGGTAAACCCACCACCGGAGATTGGGTCGACGGCGCATAGGAGGCGTTGCTCCGACGTGGCGCGATCCAAGGGGCCTAAAGGGACCTAAGGGGCATGATTTGGAATGAAATAGAGGGGAGAGGAGGTTACCTGACCAGCGGCGCTGTTTCTCTCCGACGTCGCTCGACGACAAAGCTCCTCTGGTGGCGGCTCTGGGTTGCCAAAATGGGTGGCTGGTGGTTTCAAAGGCTATGGCCGGATGCTCTAGTCGTTTTCTTTAGAGTGGATGATGGCGCTTGAGAGGCTGGAAGCAAATGGAAGAAGATGGGTCTCGGAGGCTATCGATGACGAAGTTTTAAACTCTGGCAGAGCCTTCCTCCACAGTGGATCCGTCTCCTCAGCCATTGGACGCCATAGGATCGAGCACGTGATGAGGGAGGAATGTCCAGAGATCGCGGGAGGTTGAGTATGATCGTCGAAAATCTCAAGATTGACAGTCGGAGATCTCGCCGGCGAATCAGGGATCATCGGAACCACCGTCGGAATTATTTTTGGGCTTTTATATAGTTTGTGATTAAGAGTTTAAATAGGGTATTGGGCTGCAAATTGGGCTTAGAGTTTTGGGGGTTTTGTTTTTTTTTGTTTTTTTGGGAATTGTTTTTAAGGTTTTTAAATGAATTTTAGGGTTTTGCTTTTAGGTTTTTAATTGTGTTTTATGATTTTAATTAAATTTATGATTAAGGTTCGATTAATTAGTTTTAAATTAGGGTTTTAATTATTTTAGGTTTCTGTTTTGTTTTGGGATTTTTATGGATTTTATGGTTTTTCTTTTGGGTTTCTAATTTGGGCTTTGTGATTTAAATTTGATTTTTGATTTTAGTTTTGTATTAGGGTTTTAATTATTTTAGGGTTTTTATGGTTTTGATTAATTTAACTTTAGGGTTTTGGATTTTAATTAGGATTTTGAGTTTAATTAGGGTTTTTGTGTTTTAATTAGGGTTTTTAGTTTATTTAGGGTTTTTGGATCTTAGTTAGGGTTTTGAATTTTAATTAGGATTTTTGGATTTTAATTAGGATTTTTGGATTTTAATTAATTAGGGTTTTAAATGATTTAACTGGATTTTTACTTTAATTAAGGTTTTCACTTAATTAATTGGGTTTAAAGTGGGTTTAAGTGTATTTTACTTAATTTTGACTTGAATTAGGGTTTTTGTTTAATCAATTGGATTTTAAGTGGATTTTACTTAATTTTGACTTGAATTATGGTTTTTGTTTGATTAATTGGATTTTAAGTAGATTTTATTTAATTTTTTCTTGAATTAGGGCTTTTACTTGATTAATTTTGGGTTTTAAATGTTTTGAATGTGTTTTGTTTGGTTTTAATTTTAATTAGGTCAGAGTGGACTAGTGTAGGCTTGAATGGGCTTGTGTGGGCTTAAGTGGACTAGGGTTTTGGTAGTCGCATCTAGAGGAGCCTGTTGCCAAGTGACTGTAAAATCGGGGTGTCTACTGGACCCATTAGCCTCCTATGCTTGAGGCCTTGCCTCTACTTCTCCTTCAACACTTGTCGACGTCTCTACTTTTTGTCATTCTACCTCCACCCCTTCGGCTTTTTAACGCAACCATTCATCTTGTAGCTATAACTACCCATTTTTACCATAGGGGGTTCAAAGGAACTTCAAAGATACCAAGGTGGGTAAAACATCATCGTGGAATTGATCAACAACAATGCCAACGCTTATGGAAGTGTATTAGTATCCCTCAAAGTAGGAGAACGTACTCATGAAGGAAATGAGATGAATCCAGAGTGATGAATGAAGCACCTAGAACTCGTATGAGAGTTAGTATGTGATAGGCAGCTCGTGAAAGATTTTTGTGATGTCCCACACGTACTTCAATTGTTTTACCAAAAAATACAATATCTCTCGCTTCGAAAAAGCAGGATTATATTGCCTTCACCAAGAAAATGTTAATTGCCTTCTACTGTGGCAGCCTATCACACAGAAATGGGTTCTTTTCTACGAATACCAAAGAGGGATCGAGGATGGAATTCCATGATAAGTTTATGCACCTACGGACAATTTGACCAACCCTTCTCTTAATCTTCAACTCTGTCATTAATGGTCAACAACATTGCCTTTTTCTGTATGCATTGTAAACACTGATTTTGAGTGTCTCATCTTCTTTCTCTAGAAAATCCCAAATCACCCTTATTACTTTATTTCCGAGCAAATGGTCCAATTATAGAACCTTTTCTTTTTCATTACATTCATGGTCGTGCCTCATGGCACGGCAACACCTATACTATTTCAATGGTTCGTCAGTAGAGATGTTCCCACAGGTGTTCCTTCTTCCAATGGTACTATAATTCCTATTCTTATCCCTTCATTACCTTTTTTGGTCGGTATACATTCCAAGAAATACATACTCTCCATGGATGGAATAAAAAGTGGAGCATTGGTTAGAGCAGGTCACTAGGTACTATTACCAAACAAAAGGGGGAGACGCTTATCCTGTTGAAATGCTTTATTTTGTTTCATTCCCCTTCTTCATTTCCTTCTTCTCTTTTTTTCTTTTTTTTTTTGGAGGGGGGGAGATGGTGGAGGACTTGTCATATTTCAAATCTTTCTATAGTGTGCTCGATATACTATTCTTTCGTTCTCTTTTCTCTTTACTATGCGATAGATTAGCAAAGCATGAGCGGGCATGGAGAAAGAAAGGCCAAAGACTTCGACCGAAAGGAAATGAACAAGGACAAAATGACAATCTGGGATGCCCTTGGCACATCCATATGGAATGAAGGGTCGAAGGTGAAGGACGTGGGGATTTCCCCATCCCCACTTCGTTAGATGGTGCTAGTTTAGGGGTTATGCCACTAGAAATCAGGCTTGAAGCTCTTGCCTTACCAACAAGCTGATTATTGGTCATGACTACTACCAAAAAGTGAACATGAATATTCATATTTCACATGAGGGAGTGTGCATCTTTATGTTGGGTGTGATTCTATTGTGCAACCTGATGGCTTATGTGTGATCTATGGCCCACACCTCCTATTTGTTCAAGGTAGGCGACGTGAACTTTGATTCGATCTAAGTATTCAATCTTGCCACCAAGATGCTCGATTGACTCCTCCCTCTTGATAGGAAGATCACTTATTCCAAAATTTGTGCATAAGGGTAAGGAACTTTGAGTGAATGGAGGCAAATGGGTGTAAGCCTTGCTTCTTGGAAACACCCAATGCTAACCACACTAAGAGACAAGAAAGCACAGGTAATGCCAGTTGGCAAAATGGCGTTAAGCATCCCGAGAGGTACACAAAGAGAGGTTGTGATGATATCATCTATGTCCATACCGCTCCTCATGGGGTAGATCTCGCATCCAGCAAGCTTTTTTTTACCAGGGAACAAGAGAATTCCCACTAACACAGGTAAGCCAACTAAGCTATGAGCACGGTGGGAACAGGCTTCCCAAAAAGCCAGTTGAACTGGGGTCAACATAGAATGAAGAGGATGGCATCCCTTGTCGTGTTGGCAAAGAAAGCAGGTTTTGGGCTAATAAAAGCGGACATGAGGACTCGGGTCAAGGTGCAACATAACTAATAGAGCCATTCCATTTAGGTTAAGGCAAGCTTGATGGTAAGTAAGGGAAGGCACGAGTGGTCTGGTGTCCAAACCAATTGGTCAAATGATGGCTACTACACTAATTTTTTGGGGCCTCCAAGAATGGACTACGAAGGAATAGAAACTAAAGTGCAGAAACAAGGGAACAAAGGAGGCTTGTGAAGAAGCCCCCCCCCCCCTTCTATCCCAACTGACTGCAGCTAGGTCTCCCCATCTTTCGTCAACTTCCCTTGGTCTTCAGCTCAACCTGTATGAGGAAGAAACTCATCTCACGTATGGTTCAAAGGCTGAGCCCCATCCCAACAATAATGGTGTAGCTTAGGTCAACTAATACAAATAAAATATTGTTCACTCAATGATTGCCTTTGGGTGTCGAACTCCATATAAGGAGGGAGTGTTGTTGTTTGCGAGGACTTGATCATTTACATGGACCCACTTCTCATTCCATTTTTGGAAATTTGATGATTTATAAGCCGTCCTGGATGAACGATCAATTCATGTTTTAGCAAAATGAAGAACTTCATGCTGACTTATTGCCAATCAACTTTCCGACCTCATATGCTCATGGAAAAGTTTTGAATTTTCTACGTCAATGGATGAAGAATCACAAACATGACAATTTCTAATTTACTATGTTTGCAGAAAAAAGATAATTTGTTTTCATTCGAGAAAGGACTCACACAACTGCAGTGGCTATACATACAAATCCATTTGTGGATCTATATGCTCCAATTGGAACTGGAAGTTCTAGAACTAGCGACTGGTATACTACCAAAATGAAACTACCTTTGATTTTTAGTATTCAAATGGGATTTCTGTTGGCTTCATGGGGAGGCTCATGCAGTATGTTACGTCAACTCAAAATGTACCAATTGCATTGGAGTCGAAAAAGGAAGGAGTCAAAAAAGAGTTTCTAATTGCATAAAAGGAGTCAAAGTGGTGGCTGCGATGCATCCTTCAATCTTTCCCCGTCTATCCCTCCTAATCTTATTCTGAAGAACGGGCTGGTAGATGGGCTATGGGATTTTTTTTGGTGCCCAACCCTTCTTTCTAGGGCACTCATGGATTCACCCATCAACCAAAGGGTCTAAAAAGCCCTTGGAATGGTGGGTCTATTGGAAAGACAAGACATAAAGAATGTTCACTCCAAGCAAGGAGGAGTTGGCCTTGTTACAGTTAGTGGCCCTACGACCCCGCCATTCCCTTTTTCAAAAGATAAGGAGTCAAGGAGAGCCCACAGTCACACCATCCCATCATGTCTAAAGTAGAAAAAAATATAGTAACTTGAATGACCTACCCACTTTGTCTCAAAATGACAAAAAAGGATGGGTCTTCATTAAATGCATCGAGAATCAGAGATCGTTTCCTCCGAGATGGGTGAGGGCGAGGGTGGTGAAGGACTTGACTAGTTGGGTGAGGAATTGAGAATGGAATGGTGAACTAGAGAGGTGGGTGGATTGAATGAAGGACAAGAAGGTATTGGGAGGGGAATAGAAGGGCTCATTTGACAAACGTCAAAGAGCATCGTTGAAAGGCAACAGTAGCAAAGCATAAAGATGAGTCTATACTTTCTCTAACCAAACCCAAGCCAGTTGAACATCCTCATTCAGTCTACTTTTTCATTATCCATATAAAGTCGTCACCGTATTCTTCCCCTTACATAGAAATTAACTGAGCCCATCTCTTGCACCTTTCTTATCCATTGCATTGCTTTCTAACATCAATAGTGACTTTGTGATCTCTCGGGGCAAAAAGTAGCCTTACTTATCTCTTTCTCTTACTTTGAATCTTATAACTTTCTTTGGTCTTTCATGTACTTACTATAGTAGCACAGAAAGTCTCGAAAGCTCTTTATAATACGAATAGGTTGCCTACCTCGTAGGCTATCTCTGTTCAAAAAGTTGGTCTAATTTAACCTTTAAAGGATTGGTAGTGAGGAATCAAGGTCCAAGAGTGCCTAAGAACATAATCGCTTAATTAGATCAGGTCAAGCAAGTTGGTCCCTTTATCTCATAAAGCTGGTGAAAGTACATTCGATTACGAAAGACTTTTCTTGATTATTGATTCTTAGGTGAGTTAAGAGATCCAAGAACTAGAGCACCCACTAAACCTTCACCTAAGGATCATGGACAGGCTTAGTTAGGAATCTTAGGTTAGTCATTCGAGAGCCAATGATAGAGAATAAGGCTTGTAATCAATGAAAGAGGAGTAAAGGAAGAACTATAAATGCTGATAAAAATTGATACAAGAGAGAATTCCACCCTATGCCCTATCCCTTTCTTCATGACATTGCAAATTTTCACAGTCAGCTTGTGGTGAAATAAAGGATTCTCTTAGTGGATTATTTGAATGAGGGCTGAGACATCTATCTTTCCTTTGCACGATTCTCTTAGTGGTGTCTGACTCCTTTCCTTATAGTGACAACTATCCCATCCTTGCTCCTACCTAAGTCGCTTGATTTGCTCTTTATACCACATTATTGATGCCTTGTGTTCTCTTATCTCTTTTCCTCTATTACCGTCAATTCTCACATCAATATCAGGAGAGAGGGAAAAAAGGCAATTTCGAATAAGTAGAGT
Source organism: Posidonia australis (assembly GCA_024699735.1). Classification (NCBI taxonomy): domain Eukaryota; kingdom Viridiplantae; phylum Streptophyta; class Magnoliopsida; order Alismatales; family Posidoniaceae; genus Posidonia; species Posidonia australis. Next base: position 8,306 of record JAMKQA010009634.1, on the reverse strand, counting down.
GGGAAGAAGAGATGAAAGACCGTATTAAAGGTGAGAGACTACATGGAATTAAAATAGAAACTATAATCTTTTAATATCAGCAGTCAAGTCCCTTTACTATCAATGCACAGTGCAGTGGGGTCCAGATGCAAGATCTCCATATCAAGGGGATTCTTGCCTTGAATGAAAGTTTGATCCCTTCAATGACTTTCGTTAAAGGAGAGAGAGGTAGGCATATGACATCATATTTGAAAAACTTTATAGACAGTACAAAACCTAGAAAAATGCAATATGATAATAGAAGGGTTCGCAATAGTTTGATTGATTTTTGGATATGCACCCTTTCTCTAGAAGAAGATAAGATCATCATCTGATGGATGGAGAATGAAAGACTTTTTGCTTATTATAAGAACCATATGGGATCCAATCCTACCCTAGAGGTTGGCTCACATTCCCCTACAAGTTCAAGTTCAAAGGCTTACAATCAGCTTCAGGAGGAGATCAACTCATCCTTTACAGAGAGTTTTGACTAAAAGGAAAAATAAAAAGTGACTACATGTCTAGAACTCATAGACCCCGCAATAGAGAATAGGGAGAATATTGATCTTATCTCCTCGGACTTATGCTTTCGCTTGAGAGATGATCGACTTGCTAATGTGACAAAAAAAAAAAGTATATCCATCTACAATCCTTTCGATTTATGCTTTCTACTCACTTTTTTTTCTTCTTGTTGGAGTTTTATTTTTGCTTTGAGTGATACTTTCTTTCTCTCCCAGAAGAAGTTTCGACGTGCCTTCTCGCTCCTCACTACACTTGGTCAAACTCTTTTTAGCTATCTAGACTTCACCTCTTTCCATTACACCTCTTTCACAACCATTCTCGCTAACATAGGCTCGCAGACAAGACTAAGCTTGGCTTGCTTACTACTTTACTAAGAAAGGCTTCCCTTCACTAGATCAACTTTACCAAAGAATGGACAAGGGATCGAATTAGATTTACCGCTTATTCTTCCATATCTAGCCCTTCTTCTACAACAATAGTCTCTACAATCATAGCTATTACAATCCCACTTTGGTGAACTACTTTTTTACTACACATGCTCTATTAAACGGCCTATCCCCTTCTCAACATTGAGAATTAACAACATATAAGGTGCTACATCGACTAAATTCCTTCTTTTGTTTTACACTTTAGGAGATAAAAAATACATAAATAACTACTTTTATAAAGAATGGAGCAATTTCACTACCTCGTCTACTTATTAACAGAAATTTCTTCCTTTAGATCGACCTCAGCCTTTTGCTTACCACTTTTATAGCATGGATAGGTTCAAGGACTCCTTGTAAGCTTGAAAGTTCCACTACAAAAGAAAATATAACTGATTTTGGAAACTTTTGATTGAGAATGAGATTGTGATAACCAACATCCTATCTCAATTCATACATGGAAAGATGTTTGGCAGTAGAAGTAAAGTTCTTTACCTTGATAGAAAGTATGCCATCGTTCATTTGTCTTAAAATTCTAATTTCACTCGTTAATTCTGGTAATCAAATTGGAATCAAAACCTGATGACGAAATTCATTTGGCTAATTATTATGACTTCATAATTGAGAAGCCTCAAGTCTAGACCTTAATCCGTGGCTTAACCAGAATACCAGATTACCCACAGTTTAAGGAAGCTGCTAGCGTCATATACTAGCATGCAAGGAATGAGACGAGCACTACCAGATCAAACGCAGAAATTAACCACTTTAAGAAAAGAAAAAATGGCACGTATATCACACGTCTAAACTTTATTCGTCAAATAAAAGCATACAACCAATACAACCGCAAACTAGACTACAGTTGTGAAAGCTGCAGGTTCTCAGATGAAGTACGTCAATCCTAAGGTAGTCCAATTTGAGGTACATCAAAAGGGCACTTACTCAAATATCACCCTTCAGCAACAATCAAACCCCGTTTAAGAGACTAGCAAACGTATACATATCAAATTATCAAGACAAACAAAAAAAATTATCCTACCATAATCTATCCCCAACACAAAGAGGCGACACGATTCAAACGGGTGCAAATAGATTCAAGCATGAGATGGCTGACGATGAGCTACCTATTGGAATTTTGTGCTTTCTTTTTCTTCTTTCTTTACTCCTTTCGCACTTGTCTCCTTATTGCTGGTTACCATAGTTGGATGTCTCACACCGAATTTTCTCTCTTAAAGAACAATCCTAAGTTTTTTCCCTTCTCATAATTCAAAAAAACAAATGAAGAAGGCTGTCCTCATAGTATGGGACTTGCTCTCTTTTATAGGATATAACTCACAGAGAAGCCCCAAAAAAAAAGTAGTTCAAACTTATGTATCATCTATGGAATGCACCACGTTGAGCAAAGAACCGGTAATCAGGGTGATCGGTGTGACGCAGCCGTAGCCACTTATCTGCAGCCTTCTGAAGGGACTGTGCAAGTTGCCTCTTGCATCCTCCATTTGGTGTCCATATAGAACCCTTGAGCTTGTATGACACTAGACCAAATACTGGTAGAGAGATCTCTGGAACACTGTCGGTTCCTTGGTGATGGGTAATTACAGGACTAGGTGATCCGCTAGCATCTGCATAGAGCAAAAGTATTAGAAAAAAGGTTACATGTATGACACCGGAGGGTTTAAAAAAATAGCAAGGCATATTTTTATAATTGACAGCAGCAACAAAAGTTTACTAATATAGACTGCTTAAGAAATGTTAAAACTTTACAAAGAAATGAGATGTTCATCTATGATCCCAAGAAAAATATTTGAGCTCTGAAACACATTCCCAACTAGTAAATGGCCTTCAGAATCCATTGATGAAAAGAAAATCTATACAAATCGCTACCAGAAAATTTGCCTACGCTAAGAATTAATGCAAATCTCTAGACAAAACAACCTTAAGAATGGCTAGTAGTAAACCACTCAAGGCAATGCTCAATTGGTCAATTTTGACAAAGAAAGTGAAACACAAATGAAAAAATCTACTAGCAGACATGGAAACACCCGATTATATTAGATGATAAGATGATTGGAAACTCAGCATAAATGGAATGGATCTTTCAAATAAATTTATGGCAATAATAATTTTCTGGCATTAAATCACTTTAAGGCATATAAGTTGTTATCACGATTCAATATGCTACCCAAGATCCTGCCCCAAATTATGACAAAAGCAACACAAAATATATGATTAATAGAATAAAATAATATAACATATATTTCATGGATTCACAGTCATATCAATGTTAATAATACCATGTAGTTCGAAATATCAAAAATGGAAGACTACCAATGATAGTAACGGCTACTTATAATATACAATAAAAACACTTTCACTTGTAGTACTTATTAAAGAGGAAAAATGAACAGGAGAAACATGCCCCAGTAGTCTCCTTCTTGCAATCCTGTTGCCAATTCAATTGATGGTATACATGATAAAGATACTTCAATTGTAGCATTTATGAAAGAGAAAAGGAAAACCAGGAGCAACATGCCATTAAGTGCAAAAATGGCAAGGAATAAACCATTAATCAGCAAAAGGAGCAAAACTCAGAAAATTACTATCAAAATTTACCATGGAAAGACAGGTGAAGAACTACTTTAATACCCATATTTCGCGGAAACTCAGAAGGGATAAAAGGCTAAATGAAGAACAGTACAAGATTCGTGTAACAAGCACTTCTTAACTGTCACTAAAATAATTTCAGTATGGCTTCTTCGCAAGGAAGTAAGAAAAAAGAAAAATGATAAATACCTCCCAGAGGTGTTGAAAGAGAGTGAAATGTGAGGAAGCAAGCATCCAAATCCCTAAGAGTTTGTCCTGTTGGTATCCGATATATTGGGTACCTGCGAGAGGTTATGCTATCAATGAACAGACCACGACTCTCAAGTGTCATATTGAACTAATACATCATCTACAAGAAACATATGTTATATACCATGCAACAGATATCCAACTAGCAGGCGACAAATCACAACTTCTTAAGGTCTTCAACTTGGGGCAACGTCTTGCAAGTTGTGAAATCTGTTGTGATCAACAACAATACAAAAAAATGAAGAAACGGTCAATAAAAACAAAAGATAAGCAAATTGCAAATGGTCAAACAAAAGCTTCAACCATAACCCAACAGTTTCATGCCCTCTCTTAGTCTTTGTACATCCAACCAGTTTATATAATCCATCTAATGATGAATAAAACTTACTAATTAGGCCTTGACGATGTGGTGGAAGGAACCATTTTTTAAACACATTTTTCCCAAAAAAATTTAAATTTTATTAAATTAAGATGATTGAAACAATATGAAATAACATGTTTAAAAACCACTCAGAAATAAGGCGATCCTTATCATTTCATGAGAAACCATTTGCCAACCAGAAAGAAGATAACGTAGGTGTTGTGCTTTACAGAATAAATGGGTAATAAACAATTCTTTCCTAATTCAATTTGGAAATCTTGAATGAAAAATAAAGTGCGGAGTACAGTGCTGATATTGGTGCTGATCACATCAGCACCACGTGGCACTATTCGTCTACACATTTATTTCTGTAAGAAGAGAGTAATGACAAGTGTCTAAAATTTATTCATGGAAACACCACAAACACATTCATTTCCACTTTTTCTTGATCTATCATGTTTCTGAACAACTGGCAGCCTTGGTCAGTATAATGTAACCATCTTCTCGCTTTTATGAATCTATTTATCTTTCATTGTTGACAACTGATGAAACAGAAATCATTAATAAGTTATAAATGGTGAACTTTAATGTAAATAGGATCTGCATTTCAAAGATAATTTACAAATTGTTGCATATGATATAAAAATTCAGATATAATCCTAGAAATGAAGAACTATATAATCAGTAAAAATAAAATACATGTCACAATTTTATCCACTTATAAAAGCAGGATTCCTAGTCCACTATCCCTTGCATGATTCTTTTAACGATATCAAGTACATATACAACCTTAAATTCAGATGGGATTGTCCAGTATTAAGAAGTCAGCTAGATCTAATGGCCACTGGGCATGGCTGTGTGTAGTAAATCAGTGCATTTGCCAAGCCTGTATAATAAATCAATGCATCCAATCCACAATATGTGTGACAATGAGAAAAACTTGCCTTGTCAGCTAAGGGTACACGACTATAGGGAACATCCCGCTCAAAGAACTCAAATAACAGATGACCTTGAGAATTTCCAGCTTCATTATCATCGCTTGAAAAGCTTTCAAATGATCCACCATGTTTTTCCCGCAATGACAGGCCATCCATCCCAAGTATGGAAGCATTAGTAGCATGAGGTTGGTTCCTCTCATTTGGAGATTTTAAGCCCCTTTCAAGTTCGCAATCACTACTCCAGTCACTACCTGAATAACAGTCGCCATCACTTTCCTCGCCAGGTCTCCTACCAAAAATACAAATCATATAAATCATTTCTCCTCAATTATATTGGCATATAAAACAAAAATTACAAATAAAGAACATGATTCAACAAATAAAGACATAAATGTCCTTTCAAGTTAGAAAGAAGCATGATATGTTGCTAAGCGAGTCAAACAATAAATGTGTTTTTTCACCTAGCCAATGGGAATACCAGCAAACATCGCAATAACAATAATAATAATTCCCAATTTTGGGTAAAAACTTGAAAGAGAGCTTGCAGAGTGGTGTTTTTATAAGTCTTGATCGCATCAAAACCGTAAGAAAATATTACAAATTCTAATGAAATGCGACATTAAAGCCATATATATTCTGATTTGCAGTTGATCAATGACAATAGCAAGTAAATTAACAGAAAAGACCCAACACAACAACAATAACAACAACCATGCCGAAATACCATTATGTGGGGTCAGCGACAAGAGTCCTTTCTCTCCATTTATTTATATCAATGGCTTCATCATCTATTAATTATGCATGCTTAGTTCTTTTTCAATATTTCCCACCACGTAATTCTAGGTCCTCCTCAACCTCTTTCTGAAAATACCCGACACATGAAACGTAAATACATATAATTTACAAGATTGTGATACAGAATCACCAAATACACATTGGGTTCATGATTTCAAGGCAAGTTCCACAGCTTCAAGTGCTTTCTTGCTTCTGTTTTTGCTTGGGTAAGAGGGAACTAGATCACTAAATTATTGAAAGCAAAGGGAGCTTGCTCTGGTTCCAACTTCAATGCTTTACTCCTGGTTGCCAGCTGGTGACTTCGATGTCATAACACATCCATGTCAAATAATAGGCTGTGGGGCTCTCAGTAATGTGGTCGCGGAAGACTTTAATGAGCGCATGATATCCTTGCAAGTTTGCAATTAGCGATATACAAGCAGTAACTATGACTTAATAAGATAGATACCAGAGTACATTATAACCAATGAACAGATGATCAGATCATTATTGATTGCGCCAGACTTATCAAAAACCCGTGTTCTTCAGTTTAAGAAATAAACTCCACAAGGGAATTTCATAACTTACATACTATCTTAATTGTTAAGATAACATAAAGCAAATTTAGAAACAATATCTAATACAAACAGAAGAAGTATGGAACTTCACATATGTAACTATTAATGGTTTCCATACATCCAAAACCACAATCTCGGTCATAGAAACAATAAGTTGACATTAGTTGAATCAAGCGTGCACAAATCTGTAAAGTGCAATACCTCGAACCGACAGGCGGCCTCGTAGATTCACAATAGAGTTGAATACCAGACAGATACGGCACATAATACTGCTTCACACTATCTCTCTCATTCAACACCAAGGGAACACCAGCCCCGTACGCGCTCGATTCCTTGAACGACTCCCAGAGATCCACCAGCGCAAAATATGGCCGGAACTCCACATCGCAAGTACTCAATCCCCTCATTGTCGTCTACCAAAACCAAAAAAACACCGGACTTTACAACCAAACCACCATCCACCACCAAAAAAAGACAATGAAAAGAAAGGACAAACCTTTGACAAATACTGCGCAGGAACGGATGGCGTCGCCGATTCCAAGAACCGCTCAAGGTTACTCACCGCCGGCACCGCCGGCGCCGGCGGAGCACAAGAAGCACCGTCATCCATGGAAGCATCCACCACTCGATGCTCCCTATCCTCCACCTCCATACCGGCCAAACCCACGTCTTTCCTCTCCCTAAAGACCACATCTTTCCCACCTCCTCCACTGCTCCTACGATGCCTCTGCTCGTTCTGGTGCCTCCTCCCCTTTGGCGGGAAGTAGAACCTATCCTCCCCTCTCCCGAACCTCACGCTTGCCCCCAACATCTCCTCCACCACCGTCGATCAGCAACGACGGGAAAGCCCTGGGATCCGATCCAAGACCTGGCCTTTATGGATCGAACGAGGAGAACAAGGTCTAATCCTGGAGATTGCGTGGATTTTGGGGAGAGGGGAAGGGAGGAGCAAGGCTGGAGGACAGGGAGGATGGGAGTATTAATGGAAAGGCGTAGTAGGACCGGAGGAGGAGGAAGAAGACGAGGGAGAGGAAGGGGATTAGATTAATTAGTAATAGTAAAAGTAATCAAATTAGACCCTTGGTTTTATTTTTAGGTAAGAAATATTAGTGTTTAATTAGGTTGGGTGGAGGTGGCAACGGTTTTGTTTTTGGTGGGAATGAATTTAGGTTTTTTGATTTTTTTTTTTTTTGTTGAAATAGAGTCTTGGACACGTGTATGGTTGAGATTGGGAATATGGCCGGTTTCAGGATTGCCAACGTGGCAGGTGGTGGTGGGAGTCCAATCATTCTTGATCGCTTAGGAATTAGGATCCTTTTAATCAGACAGAGAAAAATGCTTTACATACTTTATTATTTTTAGTAGAATTTTTAGCATCTTTGTTATGCTTCTTCACAGTATGGTTCAAGTAACATGTAGGTTTTCTAAAAACAAACTCATTAACCAAATAAATTTCGAAAAGGTTATGCAAATTTCACATTCTCGCCTTTTTGGGAAGTGTTTTCTGAATCTATATTACAAAATTTAGCAAAGGAATTAAGTTGACCTTTTAACCTCCTGCAAATTAAGCACGACATTTGAAGGAACCTCTTGACAAACTTTAAAACGACGAGACGAGGAAAAACAATCTTGTTACTTGTTTGTGAATTCTCTCGCATCAACTGGAGCGTCATGTTACAATTTTTCGATCCACTTATTGAAGCCTAGATTCCAATTACACGTTACAGTTCAAAAGTTGACTTAAAAGTATTTGGCGTTTCATTTATATTTATTCAACAACTGATTAAGTCAAAATTTCAAGAGAGTAGCAAGAACGACTAATACCAATTATGTTTCCCAC